>OY856384.1:10617500-10860000 GCA_963693495.1 Malacosoma neustria
GTTAAGATTTATAAGGCGCAGCAGATAGGCTAACGGCCCACTTAATAGCTAGCAGTAACGTCGTCTATGGATGTTTTCGACGCTAAGAGCACCGCGAACATGCTCCCGTATAGGGGTACTAGAATAGGGTCATTAATGCCGGAATACAACACAAGGTTATTATAACAGCATGCTTATAGACCAGGGTTGGTTGCCATTCAAGCGAGCTTAAGGCCCAACCACCTAGCTAATAAGGTTACTCAATTACGTGTATAAATAAATTTACTAGTTAAATGATCGAATGTATCTTACATGAATAATTCATTGTCGATAACTTTGTATACTGCCCTTTATTAATGCTGTTGTTTTAAATCAGGATAACACGGTTTCATAAATTTAAACTGATATGATTCTATTAAACAATGAGAACATTAGATGTATAAATCGTGATTAATTGCATTCAGCCATTGTTACATCGTGAGTTTTTAAAGCCGGAAGTTGTTTTCAGACTTCTGCAAATTATGTTGCGTTCATTATGTGCTATTTTGATTCACCAAAGAATCAAAAGAATAGACGGAGCACATTGTCAATAAATTAAATTTTTATTGAGGTAAGTGTCATTTTCATTAAGCCAGATAAAGAAACTGCTAACTCGTTTTAGTTTCTGCTTGTTACCCAGTAGAACGAGCAGTCCGTTTAACATCATAGGATTGAAAATGGTTGGCCTAGTTTTCGTAGGTGATCCCATTTATAATACGAGCTCGTTTTAAAGAAACTTTCTCTAACATCTTAGTAAATAGTTGAATCTAACGTAAGTATTAATACGGTTAGTATTATAAATAGGCCAATTAATTATAAGCTTAATCTAATTACAAAGATTCAATTGAATTCAATATGCAAAGACTACTTATTGATCTGACATGTTATACGACATCTTCTTCGTGCAGAGGCGGAGTAAGAAAGTATTCTTCTTCGGGGTCAGTAGACCCCGCGGCCGAGGTCGGCCTGTCGTAAAACGCGACAAAACAATCCTAGCTAGGAGGTAAGCTCCAAGCCCCACTGGATAGCCACCACCCCTGTTCTATAAGTATACCGCCATAATAACCTTGTGTAGTGTTCCAGCATTAGTGACTCGAGTTCCAGTCCCATATGCGGACAGCAGCGTGTCCGCGGTGACCCCTTTTTTTACGGGGGGGGGGGATCCTCATGGACTACCTCCGCCTGGGGAAAGGTGGAGGAGCGTGCCGGACTCTTACCGGCTAAAACCACCACCCCGGTGTCTCCTCACACGTGCGCGCGGGGCCGCGGGAATCCAAATTCTTCCGCAGCCCCACACTCGTGCTGGCCCAGTCTGTCCGGGCCTCGTCTCCTGCACGAGGTAGTGAGGTGTTCAACTACCTCGTGCATCGCCTTAGAGGCGCGCGCCGACACCCGCACGCGCCTCCGCCTCGGGTCCATCGAATAGGGGGCGGGTGCCCCTAGCGTTACAAACATCCATAAGCAAAGGTAACTGCTTACTATTATGGTAAGTGGGGCGTCAGCCTATTTGCTGTTTCTCAGCAATAAAAAAACATCATTAACTTAGTATACAGTTCTAGCTGCCCAAAAACTACCTCTTTAATAGCTATAAACTATAGCTATTAACAAATAACTCCAGCTGGAGTCCGCTTCGCCACTATTTATTTCCCTTATTTTTACTGAAGTTGATCTACAGAAGATCGATGAGTATCCTGAAATTTTAATTCCTGAAATTAACTGCAGGTATTTGTTAAAATTCATTGGATAATTTAAGTACAAATTATTCGCACAAATATGTTTAACACTGGTCGTTTGCCAACAGCAATGAATATAATTGTTGATTGAACTTTAGGCCTCGTAATAATAATTGCATCGCTAATTGCATGCACCAAAGAGCAACATGCAAACGTTTCAAGCGTCAAAAACCAGTATGTTCAGGGAATTGCTTTGTGTATACAAACATAAACGGGCAAGTGTGAGTGGAAATTTACTATTAGCGACCCGTACTGTATTGACAAATACGTGTTCTCTATTTAAAGTTTTATAACTGTAAGTTAGATTTGAGAAATTATATTTTTAAATACGAATTTTTAAAAACAAATTGTTATAGCTAAAATTAATCAGTAAATCATGAGAACTCGTGTAAAACCTCTTCTCATTGTTGTATTAATGTTTCATCTGAAATTAAAAACAGTGGAAATTTCATATATACCTAATATAAATCAGGAAGAACAAATAAATATCAATACAATATTAACGATAAATGTTTATTATGATTTTCAAATTAGAAAAAATATGTAATAAATTTTATTATAAAATTAAAAGGAACCTGTTGTAAAATATTTTTTGTAAAAGATTTATATTATATTTAAAATATATAACTATTATATATATAAAACTATTATAGTCATTTAACTTAATTTTTAATTAGTAACAAAATTCTTCTTGAATTTAGTAGAGTTGTGAAAAATTTAACTGTCCGTTACAACTTAAATAATTTGAATTAAGTAAATTATAGGCCTAAAAATATGTTAAATTGTTGTTAATCTTCAAAGAAGAAAAATGTTGAGGTACCTTTCCATAATAAAATACAATATTTATAAATATGGACTTCGAATTAGTCTGTGGTACCCTAAAACTGTGTATGCCGGATGAAAGGCTTGAAAATGAGTTCATACAATATTGTTCCGCAATCGATTTTATTTGATTATATTGCTTCGTGCCGTGGGATCCACAAATGAGATTGTTTGAATGCATTCCACATATTCTCATATTATAAGTTCTGAATTAATTATTAATAATATTTATTTATTCATTTCACTACAACACAACTATCATCAAGAATACTGAACCCTGCCGCCAGAGTCGGCCTGTCGTAAAAGGTGACAAAACAACCCTAGCTAGTTCGACCCCTAAGCCCGTCTGGATGGCAACCACCTTTGATCTTAAGTATGCCGCCATAATAACCTTGTGTTGTGTATCGGCATTAATGACCCAAGTTCCTGTACCTCTATGGGACAGCAGTGTGTTCTTAGCGTCGCAAACATCCATAGACGACGGTAACTGCTTACTAATAAGTAGGTCGTCAACCTGTCTACTGTGTCTCAGCAATAATTTTTTTTGTAAAAAGTGCTGCCTTTGTAAATTCGCTCAAAGATCAGTAAAAATCTGGTTTAATGCTACAGGATTGTGGATTTCCCCCTCATTACGTAAAATACATTTTTTAATATGTACGTTAGATTTCTTATATCAAATCACGCCCTTTAAATTTTATAAACCTTGGAATAGGAATGAAAATGAAAAACAGGCTGTACAAGTTACAAGTATTTTATTTAACTGAATGATTGTAAACTTTTGGATTGATTAGTTTAGGACAGATTTTGAATATGAAGTTTGATATAAAACTGACCAATGTATAAAACTGTCTAGCAACAAATACATATTAAAAGAGCCTCTGAAAATGAATGGCGTACCAAATTTTGTCCCAAAAGTAATTACTTTCATTAATAAAAATGTAAAAGAAACAAAACTTTAACGCCGCCTAATTATGACAAAAATTGGTTTTCGATTTCGGAAACTTTTCAGTTGTTTAAATACAATGTTAAGGAAAATTTTATTCATATTACATTTTTTGTACTTTAATTATAAAACTTAACTGGCTTTAACGTTTGTTTTGTAGAGCTTTCCATCATGTTGTAAAAAAATTCGCTGTGGTTTTAATGGATCATTGAGTAAGTAGTTCCGCGTAAACTGAAACGTGAACAATGTGTAGTGGAAACAGGGGGTTGGTTCGGAGGCGTATGGGCGGCAACACGTACTGTCGGATACACCAAGGCTCGCCGCAGCACCGGGCAACTTAGTGCTTCGCTTATTCTCGCGTAGTTCACACGACTCGCGTTTTCGCGCTAACTGTACACGCTTCGACACGTAAACTTTGCCGACTAAGTTTTTCAAACTACTGAAAAGTGCGCAGTGCTCAAATTGGGCATAATTTATTATAAGCCAGTGCTGTGACATATGAAAAATATTTCGTGCTTATTACAGTGAAACTTTAATGCAGTTGCAATGAAGTTTAGTTGGCCGTGGGTTGGATGAATTTATAACTTAAATGGGTAAGTTTATTTTTTAAATAAAAGTAAATTGGCTTAATTTAAAATAAATGCATAGTTATTCATATTTGACACATAAAGGTCACAGTCCATACATATTGTTCTTCAAAATAAAAGCTATTGGAAGCAATTAAATCACTGGTGCGTGTTGCATATGAATACACGGATTTTTGTGATGGAAATAGGTTCTCTCTTTGTATTGAAATTTGTTTAACACGAAATGCTTTTTAATTAAAACGTATGTGTATTTAATATAAAAAGAATACATTAATTATATTCTGTATTAGTATTTTTTTAGGTTACTTAATTTCTTATAATAATTAAGATGTTCTTAAACATAGATATTTTATCCGTGCAGGGGCGGAGAAAGAATACTAACCTTTGCGGCCGGGGTCGGCCTTTCATAAAAGGCGACAAAACAACCCACCCTACGTGGTAGGGCCTCAAGCCCGTCTGGATAGCGACCACCTTTGGTCTCAAGTACGCCGTCATAATAACCTTGTGTTGTGTTCCGGCATTAGTGACCCAAGTTCCTGTACTCTTATGGGACAGCAGCGTGTTCGCGATGCCACTGGCGTTGCAAACACCCATAGACGACGTTAACTGTTATATTCTATGCGGGCCGTCAGCCTGTCTGCTGTCCTACAGCAATAAAAAAAAAAATTTAGTTTTTTTTTATAAAACCAGGATATAAACGTCCTCATTTTATTATTAAAAATAAATACGCAAATACGGACGTACACGGCCTGCTATCTAATAGTTAATTGTTTTGGATCAAAGCTTATCAAAGACATGTCTAATCACTGGAGCGGATCTTAGATTATAGCAATTAAAGGGCTTTAAAGCAACTGCAATTAACGTGGATAATATAGTTTCTCATTAATTCGATATTCTATATCGTGTTAGCTATTACTAAATACTATCTGGAAGCTAGATGGAGAGGTCGGAGAATCTAGTTCGAAGATTAGTTTAAATTCCTGGAATTAGCAGTCGGAAGCATCTTGGGTTCGATTTCCTCAATACGTAATGTTTATACGTGTCTTGCTGATTACACCGTTTACGAATTTCTGATAATGCATGATTCTTCAGGTATCGTTATCAAAATGTCACCTACATATTACTTGCTCCATTCCCCCGTTGTACCCAATTTCTTCTACTCGTTTTCTTGTATGGTATACCTTTGTTCCCTTGGTATTCTAAATATTTCAAGATCTAGCACTGTAATACAATGGTGAAACTTTATCTTCATATGAGCAGCCTATCTGCTCCTGTACAAAATTGGTACATAGATAATAAATACATTTATATTGTCCTAGTTACAAATAATAGAAGGTTATTCCATAGTTCTACTAAGCATTTGTAAAAGTTTAAAGGCTATTCTAGCTTTTTATTTTGCATTCCTGGAAATATAAGACTGTAAATTTTCACTGAAGGTCTGCGATGCAAAAATGTACAGTTTGTTTCGTTCTAATCTGCTGTTCTATTTACAGTTCGCTTCTGAGTCTAACTTTGTCCAAGATCTTGAACTCATACATTCAAACCTCAGAAAAATCATTTAAAAATTGACATGATTCACTTTTTATGTTTACATTGAATAGAAAAAGGAGGGGCAAGTAAAGAAAAATTTTATGTATACTTAAAATAGCATTATAGACAATTACACGCATGAAGAATATCCTACCTGCGCTAGTTTTTCCCCAGCATCCTTGTCCGATGGTATTCCCTAGAGAATGGTATTGGTTTGTTAGAGGAAAGTCGTTTTGACAGTCGAATCCCGTCTCAGCCACTCGCATCGTCATACTAGTAAAATACTTTTTCAGCAACTGAAAAAATTGTTTTTGACTTTTGACTATTTGACTTCTTTATGAAAGAATCTTTATTAAGATAATGGTATTTACAATTACCAATTAAAATTGATTGTTTATCAGTGCAAACAATCTAAAATTCCGAAAATGTCTATCTACGGATACTTTCAGAAAAAATCAAAGTAATAGCATTGCACTATTACATACTATTATATGACTTATATGTCTTAAAACTAATGAACTTCCTAAATATGGGATATGAGGCCCAAAGAATATATGTTTCATTTTTAATTAAATTCAATACAAATTTTAGTAACAATACCTCAAAAAACCTCTATTACATTTGACACGTTGAATTATATTGTGATACATTGTGTTCAGGTTTGTCCTGGAGAAACATAAATGCATTGTTTCAGTGAACTGTGAAGACACCTTTATCTGGGAGTAATTTGCTCAGAACATTCTAGACACCCTATTGTTTGTAGGTTTCCTAACTTTAACTTTGGGCATAAGCCAACTGTGACTGTAATGTATGGTAAAATTGCAGATGAAAGAAAATTGTCGCAGATTTTTAAGTACTTCTTATTTCTTTCCTTTCATACTATATGTTTTTTTTATTGCTGAGGACATGCTGACGGTCACTTAATTTTTTTATAAATGGCAGTAACACGCTGCTGTCCCATAGAGGTACGAGAACGTGGGTCAATAATGCCGAAATTTCACTCCGTGCAGGGGCGGAGTAAGAATACTAACGTATGCGGCCGGGGTCGGCCTGTCGTAAAAGGCGACAAAACAACCCTAACTACGTGGTATGGCTCCAAGCCAGTCTGGATGGCGACCACCCCTGGTGTATAAGTAAGCCGCCTTAATAACCTTGTGTTGTGTTCCTCATGTAATATTTTAATTATCTAGTACCTATAACGCAAGTGCTAACGTTTACTTTGCGACTAGATGGTGCTGAGTGAATTGTTGCAGTATATTTATTTATTTGGATTCCCAGCTAAGATGATGATAGGACAATCTAAAGAGCTTAGCTTTAGCTTTGTTAAAATTTAAAATATATTTAAAGCTAGTTCATAGAAAATTCCAGAATCCTCCGAGTGAGTTTACACTCTGATTCGGCTCATAAAATCTGAATTACACGAGCGATGGCAATCTCAACCTCATAAACTGTACTAGAATAGTATCTTAAGCTACTCAGTGAACAGATTACAAGCTTCAAATTACTCTGAATAAATTTTAATATCCATATACTTTACAAGATCTATCATAGAACATAAACTTCTAAAATTATTTTCACGTAATTATCCGATTTAAAATGTAATACATCCCCAACAATCTTTTGAATAATTTATTTCAGTTAAAATTAAACATTGGTTTGACAACCTACCTTATTATAAACCGAGAACTGTCAGAATTTAAATTCTAAAACCGTAGGCAAGTTAGTCGAGTTCTGCGGTATTATTTTACGTGGTTAGGGGCGAATAAACTTTTCATTTTGTAAATGCGGTTTATTTGATTTAAACGGATCTGGGTTCTTCAGGTACCTACGTAATTTTAATAGTACACACTAGCAAAACATTGAACTGGTTAAATAGAGAGCAACTCATTACCGTTTGTTTGTATAACGTTCTTTAACTTTTGTCATGTTTTATTAGGTTGGAATTGGTTGTTCTTAACTTAGCTTCATTAATTATTCATTTTAGAATATAATCAAGCATGACATCATTGTTTGTGAGCGGAAAACGTAAAATACTTAGGATAGGTTAAAAAAGTAAATATAGGAATGAACCTAGGTTCAATTATGTTTTTTTTTAAACTATACGGCGACGGAACTTGATAGTAATACCGAGTGGCACGTGATTATTGCTGTTAAACAACAGACAGGTTGACAGCCTACTTAATAGTAAACAGATAAATAGCAGAAGTCGACTTTGGATGTTTGCGATGCCAGGGACACAGCTAACACGCGTAAGGGAACTGGAACCAGTGCGGTTCTTATGACGGCATATTTAAAGATTAGCGGTTGCCATTTACGACAGGTGACCCCCGGCCGCAGGGGTCAGTATTCACTTCGCCGCTGCACTTAGAGAAAGATATAATAACAAACCTGACACAAAATAACTCCTTTCAGCTTATTGTATTCCGATTCTGTTTACTATCTACCTTTTCTACTTTCTCTTCTTTCTCGTCAGATACTACTACTCTACTGTGATAATGACTTGCTATTATTTTGACACGCGCTGTTGCAATGCTTAGACATTATTTTTTTTTAATAAAAAGCTTTTTATACTCGAATATCTTGGCAGCCATTTAATAAGTCACACCTATTAAATTAAATCTATACATTTCTTATCTTAGCAACAGGCGATCTCATTAAGTCGAAAACATATTACTAACTGGTGTTTCAAATTTTTATAGTTGATAGTGACGTCTACCCATGAGGTGAGTATAGCACGCCTGTTTCCCGTAGCAAAGAGGAAAAGACACTGAAACCTTCAGAGTCCAGACTTTTCAAAAAGTTCTTGTATTATACTCGTTAAGCAACCGTAGAGTTTGGTGCTTGTACAGCGTGCCAGTATATCAACCCGAAAGGTGACGTCATTACCTTATTATATGCTTTACCAACATTTTAAAGCTGCCTAAACTCATTATTATGTCGATCTCAAAGGAATACAAAGCTTATAATTATTTAATTAGTTCCTAATTAATGATATTACATATTAATTACACAACATATTTTAAAGATCCATAGAATGTTTGACTGTACATGTTTATACATAAATTAATATAAATTATTATTGATTTGGAAATGAGAGCTCAATGGTGCCTTAAGAACTTCTTTAAGAACATATTGTTTTAAAATTAACCAAGTATGTTCTCGTCGTGAAGCAGCTAGAGTATTAGGAAACTTTCTTTGTTGTTAATTAATAAAATATGGGTAACAATCATTAGAAATAGCGCTCAAATAAATAGTGATATAAATGGTAATTTTTTCAGTCTAAATTATGTCCGATACTATTAGATATAGATAAATTCTTTTTCTGAGACCAAAAAGTAAAAGAGCATACTTTTGTTGTCTATGGCACGTAGTTTTAGTATTACTGTTAAGGAAAGTTTGATATAGATGTCAATGTTACGCTTTCCAATAGACCTTGCGTGTAAGATAATTGTTTAATCTAATTATGAACCAAAACTGGTTTCCAAACTAGTAAAATGATTTAAAAAAATGAAAATTAGAGAAAATAATATATACAGAAACTAGTAAGTGGTGTGGATTGATGATTCAACAAACTATCCCCACACCCTACCTACCCCCCCTACCGTGTCATATCAAACATGGAATAGAATTGATTCCAAAAACAAAATACGTACGAGTATGTGGATCTTACGTTGCAATAGTCTGTCATAGTTAGCATTTGTAAAATACATTTAAATACACGTTCAATTACCTAGGACATATTTTAAAATTGATGGAGGTGTTAATAGAATTCTTTCTAATTCATACTATTATAATCTACAATATTTTAGCTCACGCGTTCCTTGAGTCATTGTCAAAGCCTATTCGTGTATAGTTACGAGTATGTTTTTATTTGAATAGTCTTTTTGTTTATAATTTACTGTGTTAATTGTTTGGACAGACAAATATCGTGGTCATTAGGAACAAATGAGACAGGCAGTGGTTAAAATTAAATGTTGTGTCTTAAACATCTTAAATAAATTGTATTATTCATTCATAACAATAGATTTTTATGAAGCTTATTATTCGCAATTTGATATTTTTAGTAAAAAGAAACAAACTAAAGCAATCTTTACAACTTCTATTTGATTAATTTCCTATTTTTATTTCATTGATCCGCACGAGCCGAGCATTTCGTTAATAAAATTGCCCTTAGCGTTACTGAGAGGAGTATGGAACAACTCGGTTGTGTCCGTAGGGGCGGCTTAGTATCTCAAACGGTCAATTGATTAAACGAAGCAATTAAGCAATCAGTCCAATGGCACCAACCGATTGTCGCAAATGAGTGCGGGTTCGGCATCTGCTAACCACTCGTTAGCTTTGCCTTGTCACTGTTACTGCTTTGTACTTATGTAAATAGTTTGAATAACGGCATTCGTGAGAATATATTGATTTGATACAATATTTGGCGAGGATTGATGATCAGAGTGATCATTTCATGAACATACAGTTTACAATAAAGATTATGTATTTTTTTAAATAAGTGGGGAAGATTGTAAATTACGTCCAAATACGACTTTGAAAAAACTATCATTCTATACTCTAATATACTCTTCGATCACAAATTATTGATTGAAGAATATACTGGAACAATTCACACAGCACCATCTATTGCTAAAGGAAAGTAAAGCGTTTGCATTATGGGTACTGGAAATAGTGATGAGCAAAATCTGTCTCGTTCTTGCAGTCTTGGTCTTGCGATTTTGCAAGACCAAGATCATACAAACACTAGCAAGACCAAGAACGAATGAACAAGAACAAGACTGTAACCGAGACCGAGAATGCAAGACCAAGACAAAAATGCAAGACTAAACTAAAAATTATAACTTCCGTTGTAAATAGGATATATAAGAATGTTTGTCACAACTTCTATATATGTTTTTGTTGGAACAAAACATTTTGTATGTTTTTTTTTGCCAATAAACGCATTTCTAGTTTATTCCACTGAATTTAAACACCGAATATAAAAAAGGCATCGGTAAACCTTACCATTGTCTGAAAAAAAGGATTTACAAGAATATTCTTGAAGTTACTATTCTTTTTAGATGTCTGGTTAATACATGGTTGATGTAGAGCTAAGCTACTTTTTTTATATTTGTACTTTCTTCGAGTACTTTGTACTTTTTTCTTACAGTAAAAGGTCAATTTATGCGTCCAAGAATTGTAAGGTGTGGTGTATGGTTCCGGGTTTGCATATGTTAAACGACGGGTCATACATTTTAAAACAGTTTATTTAAAATACCGAGGAAAACGTTAAAATTTTCAAAACGAAGTAAGTAATAAATAACAGACTATTTGAGCAAGACCAAGATCAAGACTGAATACGCAAGACCAAGACCGGAGAAGCAAGACCAAGACCGTTACCAAGACTGTCTTGGTCTTAGTCTTGCTTTGCTCATCACTACTGGAAAACAGGCACACTACTTATTCTTTTTGAATAAATATATATTATGTATACTTTGACTCGGGATGGGAATTGAGCTTGTTACGTGCGGCAGACTTTACATCACAGAGTTCGTCAAAACCAATTGAATTTGTTTTTGGCTATAAGTATATTGTATCTAACTCCTTTACGAGTAATGTTACACTAGAATAAAGACTCTGACAAACATACCACAGGCAAGGTGGAAAAAAGTTTATATCTTTGATTAAATACAATTCTAATATATAATCAATTTATCGCGACCAGTTCCAAGGAAAGTTTAAATGTGATAAAGTGTTATTTTGCAGTTATTTGCACTTAGAATTTAATCTACTCTACTCTACAAATATGGTTTACAAAAATTATTAACAAATCATAATGAGAATGAAGCATGGGATACGCTCTAGTATGACACTTTAGCGACTTACCATCTTCCATATACAAGCTCTGGTAGCCGATGCTGCTGATCCACAATAAGAGAACCTGAAACCCCGCAACAATGCGTTTATTGGCAACAAATTCATATTTTTTCTCCATGCAGCGGCGGAGTAAGAACACTCACCCATGCGTCCGGGGTCAGCCTGTCGTAAAAGACGACAAAATAACTCTATCTACGTAGGAGGGCCCAGACGGGCGTCTGTATAGCAATCACCCCTGGTCTCTACATATGCCGCCATAATAACCTTGTGCTGTGTTACGACATTGGTGACCCAGGTTCCTGTACCTCTATGGGACAGCAGCGTGTTCGCGATAAGTGATCCAGTTTCCCAACGCAGATAGCAGCGTGTTAGCGTAGCACAAGGCTTCGTAAATATCTATAGGCGACGGCAACTTTTTATTATTGAGTTGAACGTCAGCATGTTCGTTGTTTTATAATGATAAAAAATATTGCAGCTTTCGGTGTTGAGACTCTGGGGCCCACAACTCTGTTGCCTTGATAGGTCTCAATATCAATATAGAAGTGGTTTCCTTGCTGTAAGTAAAAATATATTTCATTCAATCAGCCACTAGTCGCGTTTTACAACTTCCTAAGCGATGGCGTTTTATTTTTTCTGGCCGGGAGAACACAGCCTCTGGAAAATTTTCGATATATTTCAATAGAAGTCCAAACATACTTTATTGCTCGGACTGAAATATTGTGGGTTGGCCGCATTTTCGATACTCATAAAAATATGTACAAGTAACTGATGAGTCACTTTTCTTTGAAATATGAATCGATGGCTGATGTGAGTTGCGTGTTCAAGAATCAAGCTTATTAAATAGAGCCGAGAATTCCAGAAAACTTGGAATTAGACCGATGTCACTAATAAAGATATCAATATAGAAGATTCTTCTTGTTTATGTAGTACGGACTATAAAAAATAAAAAAGTAGGGCCATTTTGTAAAAAAATATATAAAGAAAAGAATGTTTTTTTTTGTTAGGGGAGTATAGATGGCAGTCGTCTCGATAAGAACTAAACTAAGCCATTATTTGTAAATTTTCACGAATCAATCGCGGAAATGCATCGATACAAAAAGCTTGTAGTAGATTTGGTCTGTGAGTGTTTAGTATTTGGGAATTCAAAATTAAAGCTTCAGAAGATGGAACCTTGGTAAATATTTTTATTTTTAATAGAAAGTATCCTTTGTGTTATTCCAATCTAATATATTTAAACTCAAATATCGTTCAGTTATTAGGTAAAAAACTTCCATTCATTCATTCAAACTTCCACATGTATAGTATAAATAAATAATAATAAAATATAACTTGTTTTAGTTTATACGAAGATATAGACTTACTACGAACTGAGTAAAAGTCAAAGTATATATTCTTCGTAAAACATTAAAATTATTGCCATTTGAAGATGTACTGGCAGTCATATTAAATATAATACTTATGAAAGTATGAACTAACTTAAAGAATCTAACTTCACAGTTTATGAAGTATAGGGATAAGCTTAAGTAGTGTTAAAGCGACTACATTGGTACACCTAATTACTCGTTGATGGAGCTATAAACTATATTGTTCTCTACATTCTTGATTTACTAAAAAAATTCTACTTCACAAAGAAATATAGTTTTAATAATGCGAAGAATTGTGAATTATGACCATGTACATAGGTATAGTTATGTACATTTTATTGGGTACGTCGTAAACGAGCTCCGGGATATGTTTATTGAGCCATGAATTTCAGGTCCCAGTGGCAGATCTGTTGCAAATTATTCTAAAATTAAACGATATTTATTATAGTGACTGGCGGAGGGGCTGTCCGAAACGGCTGTGACATCCGGGCCGATCAAAGTGATCGAGAACGAGCGACGACGCGTCGTACCGTTTCGGCTTTTATTGCACACTACGCGCCATTCCTAACAATCCACCATATTCCGTTTGACGAAATTGACAGGCGCCGATTATATTAACTCCGTGTTCTGGTTTTAAGAACTTTCTTTTTATGCAGATACCCTTCGAGTGAAAAAATAAATTATTTGTATTTCAATTTGTAAAAAGCAAGAGACCGGAATTTGTGGCGCAAACTTGGCGAGGCCTACGTCCAGCAGTGGACAATCGACGGCTAACGATACAATTGTAACAAAATCATATATTATTAGCTACTATAATAATACTAATAGTAATATATAATAATACTAATATTAGTGGTCGACTAGTGGTCGAAATTCAACTGTAATATAATAAATTTTTAAGTTTGTACTTTATTAGGGTTCTTTTGTCAAAGGCTTATACCTGTATAATGCAAGGTTTTATCATAGCTACTCAGTTAATTTATGATTTTTCTGTAGAAACTGGTGTACCAGTTTGAACAGCATCACTGTAAAACTTCAAAATGTTTTGCGTTATAAAACCTACTTTGTAAATCCGTTTCGTAACCATATATTCGCATTTTGTAAACACTATTCTCACAAACAGACAACAGTAAATCAATTCAGATTACTGATGTATTTCACAAATTATAATTAGCTATACAAATAAAAACAATTCCAAAGTTTCATTCCTTGTTATTATAAATTTTGATTTTCAATAAGACGAAAGAGAATATAATTACTTAAGTCTATAGACAATTAATGTTAATTTATTAAATATATATTTCATAATTTTATAATATTATTATATGTAAATTATCATTATTATTATTTATTAATTAATTATTTAAGTATATACTATATAAAAAACACGCGGGACAGTCTTTGCGGACAGCCGATAGAAGTGAAAACTAAACTTGTGAATTGTATCGTCGAGCTATTAGATTAATATTTTCGGTTTATAAAAAATTGTTTATGATCAAGCATTAAAGTTTAAATTGGTTATAAACACTTCTTTACAAACCAAAAATTGTTCACCCAAAAAGTGCTCAACGCGCTTAAAAAAGTTTTCACTTCTAAAACTCAACTGTATTTCATTGTAATAAAGTCGCAATTCGAATAGATATGTAAAGTAATTCAATGCAATCATTTAAAAGTTACATTATAAAATAAACCTTAAGTCATTATTAATAAGGTTGGTATTACTGGAGCAAAACTCCGACATACGAATCTTACGAATTTTCGATCAGGACACGTGACCTAACGTAAGTTTAACATATTTTACCCATCACAAAAAAGTGTACAATGCAGCTAAAGAAGTTTTCACTTCAATAATGTATATTATGAATTTAAATATTATATATATTATATAATTATAAAATTAACATTAATAGTCTTTACCAGGCCATAAACTCTTATAAAAAAATAATAGCATAAGTAAGGTATGTATGTTGTGTATCATTCGAGCAGTGGTGTGTGTAATGTTTGTTATAATTAATTTAATGTATTTCTAGTGGATTTTAGGCAAAAAAAATAGTTTTCTTCACTTGTCCTCCATATAAACTATAACTGTGCCAAATTTCATACTCCTCCATCCGCGCAATTTTTTTTTTAAAAGAGTTATCAAGTTTTCGTCGTTTCACGTTATTAACATATAAATAATATACCATGTCTTTAAAAAATATTTATCTACGAGAACGACATCAAGTGACCCGGTTGTTTTTAATTATTTGCCTATATTTAAACAAAATTAACAAAATAAAACGTGGACATGATAACCTTAAGACTAGTTTCTATCAGTATATCGTATGTGTATACGAAACAAATACCTCGTGAACATTGCACAGTAGTGTTATGGAGATTATATATATGCTATTTAGGTTTCCATTCATAGTACAGGTCTGGGTACATATGGTATCGTAAATTGATAGAGTAATTAATCCTAACAGGCCTGCGGAATATTCATCGAGCCCATAAACGGCTAGCGCAGATTATGACAAGAGATTGATTGTTTGCTCGCTTGTTTAAGGCAATTTTGACGGACTCAAAACACAAGTGCCAATATTTTCAAACTCTATTATTGGTTAGTTATATAAGTAAATATGTAGCCATTTATTCAAATTTTAATAAAATTTTCGTTATATTTGCTTCTGCGTGTCTATTTTTCTGGGTGACTGTTTTCAAACATTTATCTTTTCTGATAAAAAAAATGGGAACAAATTTGGTTATCACAAGGATGATTCAAAGATGAACGTTCTCTGAAGAAATTAAAAAGTGTTAATAACTTACATCGAATGGTTCATCAAAAGCCAGGGAATCATATGTAGCTATGATAACTATTTTTCCATATGCTCCAAAGTGGGCTGGATGTTAAAAACATTTAATCGCCTGCCCTTTCGGCCCGTACGTCGCCACATGTTGGCGGCCCATTAAATTCAACACCCTAACAAAAAATAATTACTCCACCATATACAATTCCACGCTTATAACTCGTACCCGCTGACTGTTACCCAAAACGCAATTCATGTCATTAAACAAAGAGCTCCGACCCAGTGCCAGCAACATATATATGTTTTGTAGAGCCAATACTTATATAAAAAATAATTAATCTACCTTGATGTACAACATCACCGTATATAAAAAATCTTTAAATTATAACAAATATTCTATTTTTTGTTATTGTGATAAAAAATATATTAATAATTAGAATATAACTAATAAAGTATACAAAAAAGAAATGTTTTGTTTTATTTTAAAGATCTCTTACAATCTGAAATGATAAATTCTTAAGAATAAATAACTGTAATATAAATGCATCTAGTAATCCTCTAAGAAATAAACTTAGTCACAACATTGTTGGAAACCCAAACTTATGTTGAAAATTAATTAATAATTTCGAGACTGCTCATCACAGCATCTAATTACTATAGACTGTTGAGGTTATTAAACATCGGCTTATTTGTAAATTGATTTTGTTCTGATAGCGGTTACTACGTTGTTACTTAGGTATTTGTATAATTAAGCCCTTCAATTATATCCATAACACAAAATACTTATTAAATTACATGCCTAAGTAAATAAGTCATAATGTCTTCTTCATACAAGCTTTTTATATAATATATTATCTCTCCAAAGATCTCACAGCCCTGTGTATTGGTACCTATTAAGATCTAATTGTTGAGAACAATCTTTTTCTTTACGAACTTGCACGATGCGAATTAGCAGTGTGACATACCTAGGCGTTACTTTTTAGAATTAAAACTACCAGGCTGCTACATATATATAGTTGTAATAAAAATAGTGATGGTAGTTTTTTTATAATAAATTAAACATAAAAGGTCTTCTTCTTCTTCCTGCCCTTATCCTAAACTATATGGGGTCGGTACAACATGTCCTGTCCTTCTAGTCTCCTCTATTAGCCGTCGTCATTCACACCTTTTTAACCATATTATCTTTTACACAATCCATCCATATTTTCTTATAAACCTACCGGTCTACCCCTTCTCTTGTACCCATCAACTCTCATTTCTAGCATCCTCCTTGTTACATGAAGCTCCTCTTTTCGCATTATATGGCCATACCAGGCTGACTTATTACTTTTCAGCTTCTCAATCACTGGTTCTACATTGAAATTTCCCCTAATATACTCATTTCTCATCTCAATATTCGCATCTCTGCTGCATGTAATAATCTTTCATCTTTCCCCTTTGTGGCCCAACATTCTGATCCATACAATATGACAGGTCTTATAACGGACTTGTAAATTTTACCTTTAAGTCTAAACGGCACTTGTGGATTGCAAATTGTTGTTGAGACCTGTCGCCATTTCATACAATCTGTATTCACTTTGTTTTGACATCTCGGCCTATCTCACCGTCGTTCTGGATTATTGATCCGATGTACCGGCAGATGGAGCAAGTTGGTAGAGACACGACTCCTAGGTGTCCTCCCTGCTGGCCGGATCCCCACCATGGGACCTCGAGGCTCGGGTCCTGGCGCTGTTGTACCGGTGGCGCCGGGACGCGGCCGAGCGTGGCTCTCGCCCCGCGCCTCGCGAAGTTGAGGTAAAGCGGGCGGAGCTGCGCGACGAGGTCCTCATGGTGGAGTGGAAGGAGCGCCTTGCGCACCCCAGCGCGGGCCTTGCCACCATCGAAGCGGTGAGGCCCGTCCTGGCCGAATGGTTGGAAAGGCGCCACGGCGCCCTGACCTTCCGCCTGACGCAGGTCCTCTCGGGGCACGGTTGCTTCGGGAGGTACCTGTGTCGAATAGGGCGGGAGATGACGTCGGGGTGCCACCACTGTGGCGCGGGCGACGAGGAGGACACGGTGGACCACACTGTCGCCGTGTGCCCTGCGTGGCGCGAGGAGCGCCGCGCGCTCGTCGCCCAAATTGGCGTGGACCTGTCGCTCCCGGCCCTGGTTCTGTCCATGGTCGGGGGTGATCCTGGATGGACGGCCGTCGCCTCCTTCTGCGAGGCAGTCATGTCCGCAAAGGAGGCGGCGGAGCGGGAGCGGGAGTCAACCACCACACTCCCCTCCCACCAACGCAGGCCACGTCGGCGGCGCCGGAGGGCAACTAACGACCTCCGGCCGCCGTAAAAAGCAGCCGCGGGCGGCCCCTCGGGGGAGGATCTGCCGCCCGCACTATTGCCGCAAGGGTGAGGGCTGCGTGCTGCTCCGCGGCCCTCCTCAACTCCTAGAGTTATTACAGGAGAGCGCCAGGGGGATGAAAGCCTGACCCCCTGGCGCCAACACTTAAGAAGAGGCCCGCCTTAAGACAAAGGGCGGGCCGGCGCCGGCCCGGGCCACGAGATCGGCAGGCCATATATCCGTAGGCCCGGGCATAGGCGATAGGAGAACAGCGGGGTTTTTTAGTGGGTAGTCGGATGTTCAAACATCTTTCCCGGAGTCCCACATATCCCTCGGTCCCCCCGGGCCGGGGGAACCCGTCAAGAGTGGTTTTTCCCCGAGACAAAAAAAAAAGACACGACTCCTAGGGTAATCGGCATAAAGGCGGAAATTCTACCAGTCACAAAATAGATGTTCAGTGTTAGTTTTACTTATTTTCAACCCAACACCCTCCTCCATCACCACCGTCTCTACTGCCATTTAGCCAATCTATCTATCAATCATGGTGATATTAGAGGTCTAAAAATATTTGTTTTATATGATAATAACATGCGTTACACGTCACATAAGTAGCAAAATTCAGTCACATAAGTACTCAGTAGTCGCATAAGTATTCTATATACTGCTTTTGTAATGCATATTCTTGTTGTTGTAATTAATCCCGTTTGCTTCCAAAACTTTCACTTTGAAGCCTCGAGCCTATAATTGGGGATACAGTCGCAGGGCAACCCTTAAGCGCGCGTTTTGTAAAGAAGCCTGATAATGACTTACTTTTTTAATCGAAAGGGCAGTGAAATAAAAATTAGCCTGAATACGCACGTAAAATGTTATGCTTCTTTGACATAACAGAACAAATATAGTTAAAGATTTCACCCCGTATGCCACAACTCTTGGATTGTAAAAGGAATGATAAATTAATAAAAAATAATTTATAATGTAAACAATTAATAATACACTCTGAAAATTAACCTTAAATTTATAAACAGTTTTTTAAGAAAAAATCATTTTTGTCACGAATTTTTACAATGGCCTATCATTCACTACCATATAAATATAATTTAAAATCACATACACGCATTATTTATGAATATATCTCCACTGACAAAAAACACATGTTGTAGATTTATGTATATTTGTGAAACAACTTAGCAAATATTTAGTATTGAATTTTCACGGAAACTTGACAGACGGATATCAGCTAACTTCATCATGTCGCTTTTTGACAGTTCCTTTTTTATTGTTGTAGGCCAGCAGAGAGTCTGACGGCAAGCTTAGAATTTAGTAGTTACCGTCGCCCATGGGTATTTGCAACACCGGTGGCATCGCGAACACGCTGCTGTCCCATAAGGGTACAGGAACTTGGGTCACTAATGCCGGAACACAACACAAGGTTATTATGGCGACATACTTAAGACCAAAGGTGGTCGCCATCCAGACGAGCTTGGGGCCCTACCACGTAGCTAGGGTTGTTTTGTCGCCTACCCCAGCAGCCTACGACAGGCTGAACCCGGCCGCAGAGGTCAGTATTCTTTCTCCGTCCCTGTACGGATAAAAACTTTACTTTTATTTATTTTTTCCAAACGCGCAGAAAGAAAACGTGAAGAACTTCAAAAATCCTCGTACTCTTTACCTTCAATTTTGTCAAATGTAATTGAACTAGACGAACAATGGTCTATTAAATTCGTCACCGGAAATATATAGTTCCTAGCAATAAAGTTTCAGTGAAGCTCAATCAAAGGCCGGTACGATACAGCGCAGCGGGCGGGCGCCGGGCTCGCTGGGCGGCAGTTTGCGGTTGCCCCAGCTCTGTTTGCCTTGAATTCGTGACTCGGGGAACGTACAAAAATAACATAACGAGTCGAGCTTGTAATAACATTTGTCCTAATATATTGCTATTGTGACGGCTTACAGCGTGCTGGATTTATGTACAAACGTGTGAACTGTTTCCTTATCATTGATTAATATTAATATTAACTGTCAACCCAAAATATTTTCTTAGATATTTAAGCGAAAAAATCTTTATGATTTATTTTATTTGCTACATAAATAATTTAGTAAAAGATATGTTTAGACGTTATTAAGTCTTAGTAAGTCTTTTGCGGGCATTGTTAAGACAGAATAATTTTGATATTAGACATGTCTTGGAATTCAGAAGTGATAAGTTTCAACTGTTATTTAATCTTAATGTTATTCATAACGATGTTATACTATTCGAACTGTCGATTAAATAAATATACTGGAACAATTCACATAGCGTCATCTGATCCCAAAGTAAATAGTACTTGTGTTAAGGGGTAAGTACCCTTTACTACATACATACTTTAATTTTGTAAGTAAATAAATAAATAAAAACACCCAGACACGAGACTAGAATCGAACACGTGACAAGCACACCAACGTGTTGCGTCCTTACTTTCACACCTTTTAGGCATTTAATCCTCATATGAGTCGATATAATCTGCAATCACAGAGTCGCTGATTGCACATGATACAAGTTACTCGTGATCCCAAGATCTATTATTATTATTATTACTTTGGTCATGACTAAGAGCAATTAATGTTTAACAAATATGTAGGTATAATATAATAAACATATAAGTGTTTTGCTCTTCATGAAGACTGATTTTTTTCTCCTTTTTCCAAATTGCTTCTCTATGTTGATTTTTTTTATTGCTGTAGGACAGCAGACAGGCTGACAGCATGCTTAGAATTTAGCAGTTACCATCGCCTATGGGTGTTTGCAAGACTAGTGGCATCGCTAACACACTGCTGTCGCATAAGGGTACAGGAACTTGGGTCATTAATTCCGGAACACAACACAAGGTTATTATGGCGGCATACTTAAGACCAAAGGTGGTCGCCATCCAGACGGGTTTGGGGCCCTACCACATAGCTAGGGTGGGTTGTTTTGTCGCCTTTTACGACAGGCGACCCCGGCCGCAGAAGTTATTATTCTTTCTCCGCCCCTGCACGGATAAAATTCTAATTTATGTAATTTATTATAATGTAAACTAGTTTTTTCTGTTTCAAAATGCACTAGAAAATACTAAAGTAAAACTAGCGGTACGACGATCTCGTAAATATGTCTTAATTACATCCAAGATTCCATTATAAGGTTTGTTTCCTGCTCTTTATTTTTGAAATAAAAGTAACGTGGCTCATAATTTTGAAATCAAATTTTCTTGGGTATAATGAAGATGAATCGAGTTCGTGCAAGTTATCTGAAAATTGAATATCAAAAACAAAGTTTATGAAATTATAATTTGTGAGTCTGCCCATCATTGGGTTTTTGCTCATTCTTATAATTATTGAATAAACTTGGTTTCTATTTGAGATATAACATTTTCTTAATAAATTATTCCTTATCAATATAAGATTCAATAGAAAGTTATGGTAGAATATATTTATAATACATGTGCGGAGTGGAGAATAAAAAGTTGCAAAGTGGACTCCGGGCACCAAAGCGAAAATATGGCTTGCAACCGGGATTCAATGCTAACATGATGATGATATTTATAATACATAATTTTTCCCGTGCAGAGATGGAGTAAAAATACTGAACTGCCATTGATTAAAATTATCTAACAAACAAGTTTATAATATTTCTGGTTATATTATTTTCGTAGTAAAACTTTGTATATACATCTGGACAGATATTATTTTTGTCGTTAAAAAGTTAGTTCATTTTATACCTTACACTGGTATGATCATGTAAAAACTTCACTTGAGTAGTTATTTTACTTCTAGAGATTTAGCACAATTTTAACGTCTTCATGGAATAAAAAAATATTATTAGCGGAAAAAAATTACTATTAATTCTATACTTTTTTGATACTATTTCTATGGAAGGGGGCGACTCTGGCTGGATGGCTGTCGCCTCCTTTTGCAACAGAGAGAGTCATGTCCGCAAAGAAGGCGGCGGAGTGGGCAGCGGGAGCTCCCACTCCCCTCCCGCCAACGCAGGTCAATTCGTCGGCACCGGAAGGTATCCATCGACCTTCGTCTGCCGTAGAACGTGGCAGCAGGCGGCCTCTTGAAGGAGGATCCGCCGCCCGCACTATTGCTGCGAGGGTGACGGCCGCGTGCTATTTAACTCCTTGAGTTGCTAGAGGAGAGCGCCGGGGGTACGAAATCCTGACCCCCTGGCGCCAACATTATGGAAGAGGACTATTCCGACATAAAGAGCGGCCCGGCGCCGGCCCGGGCCACGAGATCAACAGGCCACATATCTGTGGCCCGGGCTCAGGCGATAGGAGAACAGCAGGGTTTTTAGTGAGTAATCGGATGGTCAAACATCTTTCCCGGAGTCCCACATATTCCTAGGTCCTCCCGGGCCGGAGGAACTCATCAAGAATAGGGTTTTTCCTTGAGACCAAAAAAAGGTGGTAGAGCCCGTCTAGATGGCAGCCACCCCTGGTCCAAAAGTATGCCACCATGATAACCTTGTGTTATGTTCTAGCATTATAGTTCCAGTATCTATGCGGACAGCAAAGTGTTACGTGGTGCCCCTGGTGCCGCAAACATCGATTGGCAACGGTAACTGCTGATTATTATGGACCGTAAGAATGTCTGTTGATCCTCAGCAAAAAAAAAATTTATTTTACGTACAATAAATATATTTTGAACTTTAAAGTTACTTATTACTTACTTAAGTAAGTAATAAGTCCAATTGCAGCAGTTTACTCATCGAAAAAAATAACGATAGAAATATTATTTCATATTCTCTTATAGGTTTATCAAAATCAATGTGATATTATTCAACATCAGTAATAGTTTCAGTTATTTATTAAAATTTATAATATTTTCAATAATCCTCTTCTTCCTGCCCTTATCTCAAGCTACGTGTGGTCGGCACAGCATGTTTTGTCCTTCCACTCTCCTCTATTAGTCGTCATCTGAACAGTCACACCTTTTTTTGAAATATGTATCATATTTTACAGAATCCATCCATCTTTTCTTTGGTCTACCTCCCTTTTGTATTCATTCACTCTTATTTCTAGCATATTTTCATAATATAATACATAATTATATGTTCTTTGAATGTTTCTACATGATAGTACATAGTATATAGTACATATTTCTACATTAGAAGCTATGAAAATGCTATTTATTTAAAAATACTATGTACCTATTTTATTTTGCACTACAATCTTTTCCGTGAATTGGTTTATGGTTCAAACACAAACACGCATAGTTGAGGCTAGTTTGGAACACAGTAAAGTTACAGTATATTATTGCGGTAATTTTATGGAACGAATCTTCTTATTAGTGCAGCTACCTGTTGCATAATTTAAGCTTATTTTATATAGCGCATACGAAGGGTATGCCAGGGTGGTGAGTGCCAAGGATTTTCTTTCGTATTTGAGGGATCAGTTCACTGAAGATTACTTTTTTATTGCTAAGGAACAGCAGACGAGCTGACGGCCCACTTAATAGGAAGCAGTTACCGTCCCCTTTGTTTGACGCTATGGGCACTGCGAACGTGCTGCTGTCCTATAGGGGTACTCCTGTGCTGATCTGGTCCTAACCTGGCTCACCAGGTCACTTATAGACTAAGGGTGGTTGCCATTGAGACGGGCTTGGAGCCCTACCACGTCGCTAGGGTTGTTTTGTCGCCCGTTACGACAGGCTGACCTCGGCCGCAGGGTAGTATTCTTACTCCGCCCTTGCACGGAGAAAAGACCAGTGAGAAGTGTAAGCGTGCTGTACCCTCAATCTGCATGAAGAACTAAAATTACATAGAAATACTTCTTCGTACAGATTACTGTGATTGAGGTTATCTCTTGGTACGACGTTTCTGCATTATAATGGTATTTTTATCATCTGATATCGTCGGAAGTCGACACATTAGGGATGCAATGTTTATTCTAACGGACCGCAACTTGTTGTTAATGACGTATTGCGCACGCGCACATTCTTTGCGTGTTATTTTTTTTTACAAACGCAATAACTGTATATACTTTTTTTTAAATAAGATCACCCTAATTTTAGCAATTTTTTATATCTTGTGCTCTTTTTAAAATAGCGATACTGTTTCAATCATTAATTTATATTTTATCGAGCTTATTTATACTAATATTATAAATAGAAAATGTTTGTATTTTTATATGTATGTATATGACTACTAATAAACTTTTCAGTAAAACTACTGGACTGATTTCAAAAATTCTTTCATTATTAGAATGATACATTATCCTTAAGAAATATTGAATGGATTACTATAAAAATTAAGAATTTCTACGATAACTTCAATAATGTAACCCAACATGGAAAAATATAGATTATATAAATTTCTTCTTCCTGCCCTAATCCCAAACTATGCCGACCCCAGTCGGCACAACATGTCCTGTCCTTCCACTCTCCTCTATTAGCTGTCATCTGAACATTCACACCTTTTTTACCATATTATCTTTTACACAATCCGTCCATCTTTTCTTATAGACCTACCGGTCTACCCCTTCTCTTGTATCCATCCACTCTATTTTCTAGCATCCTCCTTGTTACATGAAGCTCCTCTCTTCGTATTATATGGCTATACCAGGCTAACTTATTACTTTTCAGCATCTCAATCACTGGCTCTACTTTGAAACTTCCCCTAATATACTCATTTCTAATTTTATCCATTTTTGTAACTCCGTCATCCATCTCAACATTCGCATCTCTGCTACATGGAATAATCTTTCATCTTTACCCTTTGTGGCCCAGCATTCTGATCCATATAATATGACAGGTCTTATAACGTACTTCGTAAATTTTACCTATAAGTCTAAACGACACTCGTGGATCGCAAATTGTTGCTGAGACCTGTCGCCATTTCATCCATTCTGCATTCACTCTATTTTTCATATATCCGCCTATCTCACCGTCGTTTTGGATTAATGATCCGAAGTAACGGAAGTTGGAGCAAGTTTGCAGAGACACGCCTCCTACCGGGCCACGAGATCGGCAGGCCACGTATTCGTAGGCCCGGCCGTAGGCGATAGGAGAACAGCGGGTTCTTTTTAGTGGGTAGTCGGATGGCCGAGCATCTTTTCCGAAGTTCTACATATCCTACGGTCCCCCCGGGCCGGGGGAACCCGTCAAGAGAGGGTTTTTCCCCGAGACAAAAAAAAGACGTTTCCTAAGATAATCGGGGTAAAGGCGGAAATTCCACCAGTCACAAAATAGATGTTCAGTTTTGGTTCTACTTATCTTCAATCCAACACCCTCCAATCTCTCCTGCCATTTAGCCAATCTGCTCTGAACCTCGTATTTTTCCTAACCAGCACAATGTCATCGGCAAAGAGCATACACCACGGTGCCTATTCCTGTATTCTCAATGTTACTGCATCTATCACCAGGAGGAACAGGTAAGGACTAAGAGCCGATCCTTGGTGTAAACCCACCGCAACATTGAACTTGTCTGTGACGAAAGCTAGGGTCTGGATGTGTGTACTTGCCTTATAGTACAACACACGAATAAGATGCAAGTACTTCACAGGCAATCCTTTTGATTTCATGGCCCACCACAAAACCTTTTTGGGAATCCCATCATATGCGTTTTCGAAGTCAACGAATACCATGTGCAGGTTCTTATGTGCACTTCTGTGTTTCTCGCACAGTAGGCGAAGTGCGAATATGGCATCCGTAGTCCATCACCCGGGTATGAAACCAAATTGGTTTTCCCTTATTTCATTCTCCTCTCGTAGTCGCTTAGTAAAAAACATACGGGGCAGTCTTTGGAGACTGCCGATAGAAATGAAAACTAAGTAACTTGTGAATTGTATCATCGAGCAATTTTTTTAAATGCCGTAGGACAGCAGACAGGCTGACGGCCCGCTTAGAATTTAGCAGTTACCGTCACCTATGGGTGTTTACAACGCCAGTGGCATCGCAAACACGCTGCTGTCCCATAAGGGTACAGGAACTTGGGTCACTAATGCCGGAATACAACACAAGGTTATTATGGCGGCATACTTATACACCAGGGTTGATTGTCATCCAGACGGGCTTGGAGCCCTACCACGTAGCTAGGGTGGGTTGTTTTGTCGCCTTTCACGACAGGCTGACCCCGGTTGCAGAGGTTAGTATTCATTCTCCGCCCCTGCACGGATAGATTTATTTAGACGAGCTATTAGATTATTATTTTCGATTTATAAGTATAAGTGTTTATGATCAAGGTTTAAAGTTTAAACACTTCTTTACAAACCAAAAATTGTTCACCCAAAAAGTACTCAACGCGCCTAAAGAAGTTTTCACTTCAAAAACTCAACTGTATTTCATTGTAATAAAGTCGCAATTCGAATAGATATGTATAAGTAATGCAATGCAATTATTTAAAAGTTACATTATAAAACAAACCTTAAGTCATTATAAATAGTACCTGTGTCGCATAGGGCGGGAGATGACGTCAGGGTGCCACCACTGTGGCGCGGGCGACGAGGAGGACACGGTGAACCACACTGTCGCCTGCCCCGCGTGGCGCGAGGAGCGCCGCGCCCTCGTCGCCCAAATCGGCGTGGACCTGTCGCTCCCGGCCCTGGTTCTGGCCATGGTCGGGGGCGATCCTGGATGGACGGCCGTTGCCTCCTTCTGCGAGGCAGTCATGTCCGCAAAGGAGGCGGCGGAGCGGGAGCGGGAGTCGACCACCACACTCCCCTCCCGCCAACGCAGGCCACGTCGGCGGCGCCGGAGGGCAAATAACGACCTCCGGCCGCCGTAAAAGCGGCCGCGGGCTGCCCCTCGGGGGAGGATCCGCCGCCCGCACTATTGCCGCGAGGGTGAGGGCTGCGTGCTGTTCCGCGGCCCCCCTCAACTCCTGGAGTTGTTGGGAGAGCGCCGGGGGGACGAAGCCCTGGCCCCCTGGCGCCAACACTTTAGAAGGGGCCCGCCTCAAGACAAAGGGCGGGCCGGCGCCGGCCCGGGCCACGAGATCGGCAGGCCATATATCCGTGGGCCCGGGCGTAGGCGATAGGAGAACAGCGGGGTTTTTTAGTGTGTAGTCGGATGGCCATACATCTTTTCCGGAGTCCCACATATCCCTCGGTCCCCCCGGGCCGGGGGAACCCGTCAAGAGAGGTTTTTCCCCGAGACCAAAAAAAAAAAAGGTTGGTGTTATTGGAGCAAAACTCCGTCTTACGTCTTACGAATTCTTACGATCAGGACACGTGACCTGACGCGAGTTTAATATTTTTTACCCATCACAAACAAAGTGCACAACGCCGCTAAAGAAGTTTTCACTATAAAAAAAGGCATGGATCAATCCTATAATTATCTAATTGTAAAAATTATTGAGTTTGTAACGAATGGTATGAACCTTGTTTCATTTTAATTGGTTAATTGTTTTCATGAAACGCTTTAAAATGTTTCTTTTAAAACCTTGTAGACTAGGAATTAAAAAATAATTATAACTAAAGCTTACATTTAAATATTCTAATATCCACCGACATTTCTTTTGCCTGGATACCAATGAGAAATAACTTTGCTCTAATCAAACTTTTTACAGTTATTAAAAAGAGTTCCCGGTCAACTTTCTTTATATTTCTTTTCTTTTTCTTTTTTGACCTATATCCTTTTGTACCTACTTCGAATTTAATTATACGCAATATAGCTTAGAACGAAGCTTTTATCATCAGTAATAACAGTTTTGTAGTTCAAACACGCGGCTACCCTGAATTCTTACAGTCTTGAAGAAAAAAATATATTAATATCTGTCGGGGTAGTACGACACTGATACGAAGCCCTTTCAGTGAAAATAACCGACGGCTTGGAATCCACTTTGCAAAACAATAATTGAAATAGTGTGTCTATTTACGAGTAAAATCTCATTGCATATTATAATTTATACAACCACAAATACATGAAAAACGGCGGCATATCGCTCGAATTTTTTAACATAATAAACCCAATTCCAAATACAACTTTACAATACAATTTATTTCTAAAATATAAATAAAATCCAGGCAGGAAACTTATGATACGTAATTAGTTTAGATCGAATATTTTATGAATTTACTATTAGAATACGAAATAAAATATAATAGATATATACTTTATTGTCCATACACATTTCAGAACTAAAGTAGTACATCTGTTTACATGCTAAGTACAACAGGCGGTTTTATACCTTATAGGGATTTCTGCCAGACAACCTTTGTATGGACAAGATTTTGAAAACTAAAACTATAAAAGTATTCAAAATTTACTATAATACATACATATGTAATCAAATATTTTAACTTCATATAAAAAATATTTTGTAACATAAAATTTATATAATAATAATTAGTATAATATATAAGTAATATATCGATCTATTGGATTAATATCGTACATATACTTAGTAATAATTTGACAATGACAATAATAATCTCAAAATATACCTAGTCAGGTCATAAGTATTGTCACACAGTAAAAACTTTTCTTTTAGAATGCTGGCCACAAAAAAGTTTATTGAATTCGAATTTCGAATTGTTCATGAAAATAAAAATGTATACTTTTTGAATTTTACTCATTTTTAAATATGGAGTGGACGCTTAAAGAAGACCGTGTTGCAGTTATTGCGTTGCATCGTTGCGGTTACGCGCCAATTCAAATTTTTAACATACTGAAAAATTTGAATATAACCAAAAGATTCGTTTATCGTACCATCAAACGATACAATGAAGACTCTAGTGTAGATGACAGGTCAAGAAGTGGTCGCCCTCGGTCTGTTAGGACTCCAGCAGTGATAAAAGCTGTGAAGGCACGAATTCAAAGAAATCCCAAACGTAAGCAGAAACTGTTGGCCCTTCAGATGGGGTTAAGCAGAACCACGGTGAAAAGGGTGTTAAATGAAGACTTAGGGCTTCGGGCATATCGAAGAAAAACAGGACATCGTTTGAATGCTCGTCTAATGGACCTGAGACTGAAGAGATGCCGCGCTTTGTTGAAGCGGTACGCGGGAAAAAAATATCGGGAAATTCTTTTTTCGGATGAAAAAATGTTTACCGTAGAAGAGAGCTACAACAAACAAAATGATAAGGTGTACGCACACAGTAGTGAAGAAGCGAGCAACCGTATTCCGCGTGTCCAACGAGGTCATTTTCCATCCTCGCTCATGGTATGGTTGGGAGTTTCTTATTGGGGCTTAACAGAGGTACATTTTTGTGAGAAAGGTGTAAAAACGAATGCTGTTGTGTATCAAAATACAGTCCTGACGAACCTTGTGGAACCTGTTTCTCATACCATGTTCAATAACAGGCACTGGGTATTCCAACAAGATTCGGCGCCAGCTCATAGAGCGAAGAGCACACAAGACTGACTGGCGGCGCGTGAAATCGACTTCATCCGGCACGAAGACTGGCCCTCCTCCAGTCCAGATTTGAATCCGTTAGATTACAAGATATGGCAACACTTGGAGGAAAAGGCGTGCTCAAAGCCTCATCCCAATTTGGAGTCACTCAAGACATCCTTGATTAAGGCAGCCGCCGATATTGACATGGACCTCGTTCGTGCTGCGATAGACAACTGGCCGCGCAGATTGAAGGCTTGTATTCAAAATCACGGAGGTCATTTTGAATAAACTTTAATGTCATAAGAATCTATGTTTTGTTAAGTTCATTTTGGTATATGAATGGTTACATAATTAATAAACTTGTTACAATTATTTTACATTAAACATGTGACAGAATTTATGACCTGACTAGGTATAAACTCTCTATATAGTAGGTAGTATATTATTTTAAGTAATTCTTTGAATATTTAATAGGGTTATAATGCTTTACTAAACGTAAAGTATTACAACCCTAATATTTTCAAGCAATTTCTCAAGGCCTGTGCCCATTATGTAGGGGCTGGATGTAGTCTGATGGATGCAGTTGGTGCGGCGACCTCTCCGTCGTTCGTCATCCGTCACGCGTCTATCGCACCGCTCCCTTCCATAAAAATTCTCCCTCCGACGTAACTTGATTAATGTTCGAAAAAAACCCCAATTAAGCGCACATCCCAACATTTTATTTTACTTTACACATAGTTACAACAGTCAAGCAGTGGAACAAATCTACTTTCAATTTATTGTTAGTTAAAAAGTTATTTTTATTGACATGAAAAATTGTTTCTATGTTGGTACTATTTCTATTCTATTTTTTTTTCTTTAATAAAATAACGATATTTTCTAGTATTCAAATGTACAAAATTAGTGTGATAGTTAATTAAATCTACAATTTCAATCATAAGAATAAATATAAGTATTACCGCCGCTTCATAGCGTATTTGGCTGTTATAAGAAGAAGAAGTGGCAAGAAACTCCCCAGCATGTTTATAATAAGTTTTTAAAAAGTACATAAGTAGTATATGAGTTGTCTGGTAGCCATAAGTGTGTACCCATATGTGCTCTGCTACTTATTTTGGGACTAGCACTGTGTGAATTGTCATCTATACATATCTATACAAATAAATAAAATTGGAGGGTCTGTTTGCAATATTAAAATAACCGCTTTTTACTAAGTGCATTCGGACGTATACACGGTACATATACCAAAACAATTTTTTTTTACAATTTTTGTCTGTCTGTTTATTCCGGCTAATTTCTGAAATGGCTGCACCGATTTTGACGGGACTTTCACTGGCATATAGGTGATGTATCAAGGAGTAACTTAGGCTATTTTTATTTAAAAAAATAGTTTTTGTTAAAAATGATAAGTTTCGGAAATTTTATATTCCAATTTAAGTTGACCTCAGATTTATAATTATCATCAATCATATGAAATAGGGTTTAGCTTAAGCTGGACTCTATAGGTTCGAACGTACGTATTCCGGAGGCGCATGGCGTAACTGTTGCATTCGATAATACTGACTGTTTGTATATTTCATTTATTTATATTTAAGGGTTTATAGGGTTTATAATCCAAAAGAAATCCACAGGGAATAATGAAAGTGGACGAAGCGAAACAAGTATGTAAGGATCGTAGCAAGTGGAAAGAAGTGGTCTCTGTCTACCCCTACGGGAAAGAGGCGTGATTATATGTATGTATGTATGTATAATCCAAAATAAATCATAAGATTTATCCAAAAAATGCTACCCAAAGTCACTATTCCACGCGGACGGAGTCGCGGGCACAGCTAGTAGTATATATATTTTATCCGTGCAGGGGCGGAGAAAGAATACTGACCTCTGCGGCCAGGGTCGGCCTGTCGTATAAGGCGACAAAACAACATACCCTAGCTACGTGGTGGGGCCCCAGGCCCATCTGGATGGCGACCATCTTTAGTCTAAGTATGCAGCCATAATAACTTTGTGTTATGTTCCGGCATTAGTGACCCAAGTTCCTGTACCCTTATGGGACAGCAGCGTGATCGCGATGCCACTGGCGTTGCAAACACCCATACGCGACGGTTACTGTTAAATTCTAAGTGGGCCAATCAACTTGTTTGCTGTCCTACAGCAATAATTTTTTATAAAATTATCAGTATATTTAATCCATAGTTCAAATCAACAATATTTTTCCAGACTAATATGAAAACGGAAATAAGACGGCCCCCATACGCGGCGTGGAGTCGCCTCTATTACGTGGTGCATTGACCAGAACAAGCGTTACCTACAAGATGGCGAAGGCCAGTTTGAAACACATAATATTGACTGTCATATTACTTTGTACAGGTAAGTGCATCTTTATTTAAATAATCTTATTACTGACACTTATATTTTGGCACGCCAACAACATTTTCATGAAAGCATATGACTTATATTAAAATACAGATGTTGCATACAATCTGATAATGTAGGAGCATAATATTACTCATAAAATAACACTTTATTAAACAAATAAATATTATAAAAGACGGTAATATCGAGAAATGAATAAAAGCTGGATGGCAGTACGCATTATGAACTCGTAATTTATGAAAACAATAGATGATATATATAAATATATGCAACGTGTTCCAAAATTCAAAAGGGCATCAGGGGGTGGACCTGATCATAAATACTTGACAATAAAACAAAAAAAATATCTCATTTGGTTTCAATTAAAATACTTTATTTGTTAATATAGATTTTTTTCGAAAATTATCCTTTTATGATATTTATAACTAATTGTTTCCAATATTTCAATTATTTTTTGTGTCAGCAACTAAGTACCACCTAAAAATCTTAGAAAACCTGTAGATTTTACACAAAAACCGTCAATATATTATTTTGTACCTACAAGTGGCATTTTAATATTATAAAAATTCGTTGTTTTTCGGCAAAACTAGGTCGTAATCTAGATATCCACCAGAAACAAATGTAGGCTTAAGATAAAGACGACTTAAGGTCGTTTAGCATTAGTTGAAATGGGTTAGACTTTTATACTAAAAAGCGATATATATATATTTAATCTTAAAGTGAATGTTTTAATATGTACTCCTATAAGAAAAAAAATTATAATGGTAATGCGGGTCTAGACAATATCCACGTTTTTCAAATCGAGTTGATATATAGGTACAATCTCGGCACTATTATATTGTAAAAGGCTAGGCGTAGCGTGACTAACATTTTAGAGGCCATTTTGAATTCCGAACTAATGATCAAATTCATAAATTTTCTAGTAATAAGGTCGTATATATCAAATACCTGACGATATTACTAAAGTACCGCTAACATCAGGTATTTCATGAAAGACTAACCTCCTTTGTACAAGCTAATTACTGCAATCATGGTCTCACAGTACCTAGTTAAAATAGTAGCGAATACAAAAGCTTTCTACCAAAAATAAATACAAATAATTATGATATTTCAGGTAAAATAGCTTTAAAAATCGCACTGTGAATTGTCTAAAATATATTTAATGGTGCAATTAACCATTTCTAATGGAGTTAATGGATAAATTTTGTTTCGTGTGTGCTATTTTAATCTGGCAACTGCAAGCGAGACACTTTTCGAGCTATTGGCATGGTTTATGTATAGATTAATCAGGTTGACGGCTAAACAACATCGAACAGCACTTTGTTTTTTAAATTATCCAACCAAAAAAAGATACACGGTAGTGTTGATCGAATTTTTCTTTTTGTTTTTTTAAATTATTCAACCAAAAATAGATACACGGTAGTGTTTATCGAATTTTTCTTTTTGTCCTCGATTTAAAAAATTCACTGAGTTTCCTTTTATTGAAATTACCCTCTCGTCGCGGGAAGAACGAATTAAAATCGCATTAGGAAATCCCGTTTCCGCCTAACTTTTCCAGTCTGTGCACAGAGTCCCGGTGTATCGGAATAAATGGCCCAAACTTCGCTTATTTATATAGTCTTACTGAATATTTATGTTTTTGTCCTTAATTTTGCATTCACGTCACTTAAATCTTGAATTAGATTTCGAAAAAATCTTCAGACCTTGAGTGAATAATAACCAATTTCGGGTTCTTGGTTTAAAAGCAATTATTATTTCAACGAACAGTAAAAAAAATGTACAATTGATTCATAAATTCTAAGTACTCGTAGATAATTAGGTTTTGAATTTTGTCGAGTAATCATATTTATTTGAACTTCCTCAAGTTTATAGGTACAATCTTCTGGGAGCCTAATATTGCTTGAAAATGAGCGAAATGAGTTTTCCACTTGTTTATTATTACCACATCTTTGAAAAGATGGGGTAGTTTAATTAATAAAATACGATCGTTGAATATACATGTAGGTAGTGACGATTTAAAATTAATCATGATTCGTAGTACATATTACATTTAAATAGAAAATTGCATGGTGTATTTCCGGATGAAAAATATGTTAAGAGTCACGCCTGTTCGTTGTTGCGGGTCTAAATAGGATAATCGCGTAGTTATTGGCCATGCTGGAATAGACACGAGCCACGCCAACTGCTCGTTTATTTACATGCCATAATCCATGCCGTAACTCGTTTAATGTGGAAATGTCTTATTGGCGTTGCGCCTGTACCGGGGTCACCTCGGTCCGTGTTATGGCAAGGGGATTACTGTAATACTGCACAGTATTACTTCTATTTCAATGTTTATTATTAGGTTTTCATATTAATATTCTAAACTTAAATGTATTGATTCTGAACAATAACTTATTTAAAAAAATTGTTGCCGAGGAACAGCAGACAAGCTGACGTAATAGTAAGCAGCTACCGCCGCCTATGAACGTTTGCGATGGTAGGGGCATCGCGAATACACTGTTGTTCCATAGGGGAACCAAAGTTACTAATGCCGGAACACAACACAAGGTTATTATGGCTGCATAACCATAAACCAGCAGCTTTTGATTTTTTCTGCAGCGCGTTTTAATGCCTCTGGTGCTGCAAACGTCCATAGGCGACGTTGACCACCTACCAGGGTGGGCTGTCTGCCTATCTGCTGAACTCTAGCTATAAAAAAAAACCAAGGATATTTACCATCTAAACGAGCTCGGGGCCACGTAGCTAAGGCTGTTTTGTCGTCTTTTACGACAGTATATTAGTTGTATTCTTACTCCGCCCCCGTATGAAGAAAAATTATTTAGAGTAGCAAACACACATATACAAACCGCTTTAGCTATCTAGAAACGACCACGCTTACCCCTGACCTAGTGCATATTAAGTGACCAGGTTCCACTACCACTACGCGGACAGCAGTGTGTTAGCCGTACCCCTAGCATCACTAAAATACATAGACCATCGTCTAACTGCTAACTAATGAGTGGGGTGTCGCCTGTTTGCCACATAAAAAAAATACAAAAACGAATTAATATTTTTTTTTATTGCTGTAGGACAGCAGACAGACTGACGGCCCGCTTAGGATTTAGCAGTTACCGTCGCCTATAGGTGTATGCAACGCCAGTGGCATCGCGAACACGCTGCTGTCCCATAAAGGTACAGGAACTTGGGTCACTAATGCCGGAACACAACACAAGGTTATTATGGCGGCATACTTAAGACCAAAGGTGGTCGCCATCCAGACGGGCTTGAAGCCCTACCACGTAGCTAGGGTGTTAGTATTCTTTCTCCGCCCCTGCACGGATAAAAAGACCGAAGAAGACCTTGAAGACCTTTAGAAAACGTATTTTTCAGACGGGTTAAAGAAGTTGGAACATCGCTGGGTCAAGTGTATCGAGCTAAAAGGAGACTGTGTTGAGAAATAATTATACATTTCCAAAATTTTCGTTTCCCTTTTGTAGGCCTATACAATACTTAACGGACCGGCCTCGTATTGTCCAATAATAATTTCTTATAATTATTTTATTAACAGATGCAACAAAAATATATTTGGTACATAAACATTATTAAAAATGCGTGTATAAGGCGTTGGTGTTGATATAATGAACAAAATTGTAGGTTAATACATATTTTCTTAAAATTACATAAAGACTTTACACATGTCACGTATTTTCAATCTCTTTGTAAGTGGTTTCGCGTGGATGTTCGCGTTTCCAATTTAAAACCTTATTCTTGACTATAAATATGTAGTGTATAATTTATGTATTCAATTAAATCCAGATGGTAAGCTGAGTTTTTCTATATTACTTTGCTAGCTTCACTTGTATCGAATATAAAGATAATTAAATAAGATTTTCATACATAAACATACTTAATAGTAATACTAATTAACTTCTTGTTTCATACAATAGTTGTATCAAAAGATAAATTACAAAATATACTTTTCCGTTTCTGGATATTATTTAAATAATAAACCCATCTGACTCCTAGAGATTTGCTAATATTTGTTATTTAGTTTTCTTCTATTGTATCTGTTTAGTTCCGTTTTATTTGAGACTGGTATCTCTTACGTCCATTTTTTAGATAACCTGCAAAAGGCCATTATCGTGTGACCAATCCAAATTTGCAGTTCGAACCCCTGTTCAAACCCAGGTTGTTCAACAGGGGTTTATGTTTTTGATAATGACGTCATGCATTACGTAAGCTCAAAGATATCCAATCTCATATACTCGTACCATGTTCTTCTTGAAGTCAATTGAAAATCTTGGTATTCCTGTTCTTAACCATTATTTGAGAGTGAGTTGGCCAGCTTTCTTTAGCAATATTGAAGAGATAAAAAAATCTTGTAAAACTTGAGATAAATTTTATTTATTAACCGACGAAAAAAACGGAGGAGGTTCTCAATTCGTCGCGTATATTTTTTGTTCATTCTAGGCTCAAATCGATTCAGGGTAGCTCTGTTGTAGTATTTAGCCGTCTTTACGTAAATTAAATATTATATTTAAATTTGGGAACAATATTTAGATTGTTACAAGCCACACACTTCTCTTAAATAATAATTGGACGCTCTTTTTAGATTGAAGATTTTTTTCCTAGAAACGTTAAATAGTCTCAATTTTGTTCGTAAAACACATTGGAGTATATTAATTGGATTGTCTTTTGTTCGTGGTATTCTAATATACGCTTCCGTTTCGTAGATAACGTTCGAAATAAGTTTTCAGTAGTTGGTTGACTTTTAGTATTTGGCTTCATTGCTTATGACACTAATTTCGTCAAAGTCGCTGTAATAGATGTGATGTGATGGAATAGCAGATAATTTCTTTAGTAAGTATAATTTAGCCGGTCTCTGGTAATATTTTCTGATAATATAAGAATAAGGATATAGGCGATACAAGGTACAACCAAACTACCATAGAACTGAACTGGACATCGCGTACTTAACTTTTTACTTTTCTGAACAATGATACAATGAAATTCACAATTAAAATTTTAGAAAAATATATTTTAAAAGTAAGAATATCAAGTTCTGTCATCAGCAAAGGATTTGTTTGATGTTTCTTTTTCAACCTCAAATACGATACTTTTAAAATAAGAATGAAATATAATAAAACAATGCCTAAAAACATGTGTCCTTTTATACGGCTGTGAAGCGTGGCCGGTGTTAGAGCGACACAAGCAAGAACTGCGTGTCACGGAGATGAATATGCTGCGGTGGATGTGTGGAGTGACGCGGAAGGACCGCGTTAGGAACTCCCGCTTTCGCGGCAGTCTTCATGTCCGTGACATTGCGGATAAATTTCAGGAGTGTCGGCTTCGTTGGTACGGCCACGTTTTACGGCAACCGGATGCTTACATAGGAAACAAATAACTGGCCATGCCGCCTCCGCCGGGCCCCGGCAGGAGGGGTAGACCCAAAAAGTGCTGGCTTGAAGTCGTAAAGCCCTTTAGGCTCACTACCAGGGATGCTGAAGACCGTGCGAAGTGGAGTAGAAAAAGTCGTAAAGCGGAACCCGGGCACCAAAACTGAAGTTTAGGTTGCAACCGGGATACTACGCTTAGATGATGATGAATGCACAAAAACATGCAAATAAATAAAAAACAAATAAATAAAATTGGAGGGTCTGTTTGTAATATTAAAATAACCGCTTTTTACTAAGTTCATTCGGACGTATACACGGTACATATACCAAAACATTTTTTACAATTTTTGTCTGTCTGTCTGTCTGTCAGTTTGTTCCCGCTAATCTCTGAAACGGCTGCACCGATTTTGACGGGACTTTTACTGGCAGATAGCTGATGTATTAAGGAGTAACATAGGCTATTTTTATTTTAGAAAAATAAGATAGTTTTTGTTAAAAATGATAAGTTTCGGAAATTGTATAGTCCAATTTAAGTTGGCCTCAGATTTATATCATCAATGATATGAAATAGGGTTCAGCTTAGGCTGGTCTTAGTAGGTTGAATTTCCAATTTAAGTTGATTTCATATATCCAAAAAAATGCTGCCCGAAGTCACTATTCCACGCGGACGGAGTCGCGGGCACAGCTAGTAGCAAATAAACTATAAAACTCCGAAAGGAATCGCAATGTTATTATGACGGCATATTTGGAGACCAGGGCGTTCCATCCAGTCGGGCTTGGAGCCCTACCTTGCTAGTGTTATTAGGTTGCTTTTTGCAACAGGCTGCCATCAGATCCAGAAATCATTATTCTTACTCAGTTCTTGCACGGAGAATTTTTTTACAATGATCGTTTTTTACAACTTTTGGGAATGATAAGAAGAAAAAACGGCTATCTATTTCTTTCTTGTTAACCGATATATGCATGCAGAAGCTTAAAAAATTAAATTACTTTTCTATAATATAAAAGTTTATTAACATTAACTTCATAATTGGATGATCTTAAGTCTATTTATTCCCAAAGTAATTGGACTCGATATCATTGTTACAGTAATTGCTATTCATAGTTTTATGGAGTTCATAATTTACCGCCGAAAAGTCATCATATTGTTCAACCGAGCAGAACAATTTAGGCATAATTACAATCCTAATATTGTAAATGTGAAAGTAAGCTTGTTTGTTACGCTTTTACGCCTAAACCGCTGAACCAATTTTGATGAATTTCGGTACAGTCATAGATTGAACCTTGGAGAAGGATATAGGCTTCTTTTTTTATTGATATGGCGGAATAACGTTTGCCGGGTTAACTAGCAGACAATATAGCAATCATACTCATACACAAATTAAATAGATTATTTTTATGTAATAAGCTTAGTAGATATTTGTGAGAGAAGATAATTTGTGGACTTAATCTCGCTAGCTAGACATTGTATCCTTCTAATAAACTCTAAACCTAGGTTTTCCATAGATTCAGGTCACAGTAGCTCCTGAAAAAAGGGATAAAAAGGGGTCGATTATAATACCCGAGAAAAGCAAGGATGTGTGGTAAAGCTACTAACGTTATATTTGTCCTGTTAAATATATATATAAGTTGATATTTTATAAATAATCATTTAATTAAGCCAAATACAAATAAATGGGAATAATAAAATGACCTACGCAATGAAATATTCATAATACACGCCACACGTAGTTGTTTTGGCTTACGCGGCACTAAGAACAAATTACTGAAGTCGAACAATAAAAATATAGAACAATATTTTAGAGGAGCGTGTGTATTCCGCAGTGGAGCGGTATCTCCATACTTTTCACATTACTTATGCATAGAGTACAGATTGAAACGAGTCGCGTAGTTGCCCCGTCATCGGTATTCAAAGCGTACCCCGTCCGGCTTAACCGCAACCTGTCTTCTACCCTGATTGTCTACAAACAATGAATAAAAGTGCATTCAGTGGCCAACAATTTTGAACAGGCTGTATCGGTTTAAATCAAATTACCTCATTTATTAGTTTCATTTATATTGATTGATATTGTTTATGTTTTATTTTTAACCTTTTAACCGAATATGACGAAATATATCGTCACAAAATTTTTAAATATGAAATAATTATATAAATGCTTTCAATTATTTTTTCTGCAGTGAAGTTGTTTGATTTATACGAGTATATTATGTAATATATAATTATGTATTAAAATAAAATCAATAAATTAAAGACCATTTACTTTTATTAAGAAGAAATAACTCCCCATTGTGAAACGAGTTGAACAAAAGTTTATTCCCCAGTTAACAGGTTACGATATGAGTCCCATGAAGATTTGCGACCAGTCATATTCGCTTATGCATCCGCTAAACAATGGAAAGTATGACACAATTATTTTCTTACGGGGCTGGGAATACAGACTGCAGTAGTTGCTGTAAAAATTAAATTTACCCAAATCTATTACTATATTTACAGAAATAAACACCACAAGAAAATATATAGTTATATTTTTCTAGTGGGTCTCGGTACCAGATAAAGTTTTAATAATCAGCGTCTATGAATTATCATACGCTACCTTGTTAGCTTGTCGTCAAATTTGAATTCAATAATACGCACTTGACTGATGAAATCCAAGATACCATCATCATATAAACGTTCGTTCCGGTTGTCTCAATTTTCAACACCGTGTATGGAATCGAAAATTATCGTAATACAGAATCACCGATCGCCGGGTTTCCTGTATGATTATTCTATCCCGAAAGAAAATGCGAATGACACTATTCCTTTGTTCATTTTCAAAAGCCTAATGCGGGAAGTGTAAGGTACGATAAAAGTTAATTAATTAATTTTTAGAGATATTGTAACTTAAAAAAGCTTTTTAAAATTCTTAAACTAATTTGTCAGCTTAAGTAGATTTGCGACGTGATTTAGGATCATGTACTCATCAGGTTCATTTATTCATCTTACGTCGATCTTCTTAAATTTCCAAAACGACAACTCTAATATATAATGGCTGCAGTAAGACTCATATGGCATGTTGATAATAATCATTTGCACGTTATCACCCGGTAATTCTGTCTAAATTCGCAATACTAAGTAATAATTCGATGCGTGCGCTCGGCTAGGTGGCACACGCAGGCGACGACCGACGACAGCCAACGGCTCACTGTATTGCGAATATGTGAAACAATTTTCTCCTTATGAATAAAATTTTAAGGTACGTATGCAAATTTCCATTACGCGAAGCTGTCTTGTATAATGGTGTCACATTGGCGAACATTTTCTTTTTATACGCACTACGTAAAGCCCTCTAATATTGTCACCCTGCCTCGGTGACAGTTTATCATTTTGGCAGATATCCATTATTACCAGTAAATTATTTTTTATCTTCACTTACTGTATTATATTTTTTATTTTATGTGGATGTAGCATGTTTTATTTTTCCGAATTGCTTTTATCGATCACTAACACTGTTTTTAGTTATACTGATCTGGAGCTGTTCAACCAAGGAGTCTTTTTGGACACTTGGCAACACAATTAGATTTGTCGTATTTCCGGGAACTTGTTTCGCCGTTTTTTCTCTACCAGATAAATAAAAAAGGTATGGACACATTAGATTAGGATTGGTTTTGTCAGCGAAGTCGATTACAGTCGCATTTATTATTTGTTCGTCTTCTTCTGTTTTGCTGCCATGATGTGGTCGATCAGTGGTCGTATTACACAGGCTTTCTCGAGCACGTGACGTACTTTGCAATTCCCTAACCAAGAATAGTTTGCTTGTTCTAGTCATAGCATTAAGTTATATCATGATAGGTAAACCCTAAAATCAACTTATTCATTCGGCCTTTCCAATTTTTGTTGATAAGAATTTTTCTAAAGAGCTCGAATCATACTACTTTAAGAAGTATGTAGGACTATGACTATGTAGGACTTGAATGATTTATTTAAATATGCATTTAACCATGATTTACTAATGAATGAAGGAAAGAAAATACTTTATTTCATGCAGATATTTAGCACTAACTTAGTATATGCTAAAATATAATATTGTTTTTTTTATTACTGTAAGACAGCAGACAGGCTGACGGCCCGCTTAGAATTGAGCAGTTACCGTTGCCTATGGGTGTTTGCAACGCCAGTGGCATCGCAAACACGCTGCTGTCCCATAAGGGTATTGGAACTTGGGTCACTAATGCCGGAACACAATACAAGGTTATTATGGCGGCATACTTAAGACCAAAGGTGGGCGCCGTCCAGACGGGCTTGGGGCCCTACCACTTAGCTAGGGTGGGTTGTTTTGTCGGCTTTTACGACAGGCCGACCTCAGTTGCAGAGGTTAGTATTCTTTCTCCGCCCCTGCACGGATAATTGTATGGCCGTTTAAAAGCTTAGAGCGATTTCTTGCAAAGAACCTACAAGTTTAGCACCTAATTTCATTCATATTATATACTACAAATACATATATAATTAATTTCCACGGTCAATTTTAAACTCTACTACCGCACTTACATAACTTACTATTGTTAGCGATTCTCGTAGATTAAAAGCCTTTTAGTCTGTTCATAATTACAACGTGAAAAGCTTATACAATATTATTTTAGGATTAATTTAATTATACTTTAAAAAGGGTTGGTGCTTAATAGATACGAGCGTGTACAATCCTATGTACATGCGGTATGTGAGTTGCGCACGCCACTCCAAGTGTAACAGCAAATGAATTGTTAAATTAAATGAAGTGTTCTTATACATTAGATATATTAAATTTTATACCAAATGTTGCTGACGACCAGCAGATAGGTTGGCGACCAACTCAATAGAAAGCAGTTTACTTCGCCTATGGATGTTTGAGACGCTAGGGGCACCTCGAACACCCTGCTGTTCGTATAGGGGTACTGCAACCTGAGTCACTAATGCCGGATTACAACACAAGGTTATTATGGCGACATATATAACCAAGGGTGGTTGCTGGTATCCAGATGAGCTTGGCGTCTTACCACCTAGCTAGGGTTGTTTTGTCGCCTTTTACAACAGGCCGACCCGGGCCGCAGGGGTTAGTATTCTTACTCCGTCAAATAAGACTGTGAAATTATTTAAGAGATGTATTAACCGAGTGTTTCCGGTTGATAATAAGGTTATAGTAATTACAAGTTGGTATACCAGCGACGTGCGTCCCCCAGCCTATCGATTTAAATGATTATATGATAAGTATACGATGACAATTCACAGAACTCCATCTAGTTCTCTTTACTCCGTGCAGGAATGAAGTAAGTATACTAATCCCTGCAGCCGGGGTGGGCCTGTCACAAAATTCGTCAAAACAACCACCCTAGGGTGACGCTACGTGGTAGGGTCCCAAGCCCGTCTGGATGGCAACCACCCTTGGTCTTAAGTATGCCGCCATAACAACCTTGTGTTGTGCTCCGGCATTAGTGATCCTGGTTCCTGTACTCATATGGGACAGCAGCGTGTTCGCGGTACTCCTAGCGTTGCAAACATGAACAAAGTACTTATGTCATGAGTACCAGACAACCGATATCCTCGTACTTCTCGTATACTTTTATTTTGTAAACTTGAACTTGTAACCTCGCAGGATTTTTAGCTTTCGAAAGCCCTTGCTCTATCTACTCTCTACTGCTCGCAAATATGTACAAAAAACATTACAAATGTGTTTACGTATTCAAGCACGCCAAAGATATAATTCTATACAAACTCTTTGCGCATTTGACATCATCTCTTTGAACGACTTGGATGCCAATATTTGCAGTGCGCTTGAAGGTTCATCTGGGTTTCATATTTTCTTCATTACTTATGCATGAAACACAGATTGGCTTCAGGAAGATCTAGCCATCAATATTCAGTAAACGATTGCAGCTAGGGCGCCGCTTCATATATATTTGTAAGGCGTTTGAGGAATAATATAATTAACACTTTTTAGACCTTCATCCAACAGTACAAAATTATTAAATTTAAACAATATCTTCAATTGTAGTTATAGATATACTTTTATTTATTTTCATGTTCTCTCACTTCTTATCTATTCACTTTAAACGAGCTCACAAACATATACAATATGATAGCTAGACACTAGTGTGGCTAGATTGCAAGTGTCACCCGTACGATGGTATGACTACTTTTTACGGAATCCCCTTACCGCTACGGGACAGCAGCGTGTTCGCCATGCCACTGGCGTTGCAAACATCCATAGGTGACGGTAACTACGTCTATTTAGTGGGCCATCAGCCTGCCTGCTGTTTCTTAGCAATAAAAAATTTATGTTTATTTGTTCGTTTTGTGAATGTTACTAAAAAATAGAGTTGGTAATTTAGGTCTGGTTTTTCTATAAGTATCCCTTAAATTTAGTCACTTAAAGTACGAAAATAATAATAATGACGACCTCCGTAGCGTAACAGCTAACGCTCTTCTGTACGCTTTTTTGTTGCTCTAGGACAGCAGATAGGCTGGCGGCCCGCTTAGAATTTAGTAGTTACCGTCGCCTATGGGTGTTTGCAACGCCAGTGGCATCGCGAACACGCTGCTGTACCATAAGAGTACAGGAACTTGGGTCACTAATGCCGGAACACAACACAAGGTTATTATGGCGGCATAATTAAGCCCAAAGATGGTCGCCATCCAGACGGGCTTTGAGGCCCTACCACGTAGCTAGGGTGGGTTGTTTGTCGCCTTTTACGACAGGCCGACCCTGGCCGCAGAGGTTAGTATTCTTTCTTCGTCCCTGCACGGATCAATTATATTATATAACGCTTATTTCATAGGTTCGATTCCCATCACGCCTAGTACCTCATAACACAAAAGCCACTTACATTGGGAATAGATGGCGCTGTGTGAGGTTCCAGTATATTTATTTATTTAATTTGTGAAATATATATTATAGTATTACAAACTTTAAAGTATCTCTATTACATTTTCCAATATCAATAAAAAATACATGCGAGTATATGCTTGTTTTAAAGGCAATACAATCAAGGAAATTATCTGTAATACAATCTCGTTTTATAAGATTTTTTGATGTGGGTTCAACATATACTATTTGCATATTCAGCATTCGAGTGCTTATCGATAACCAATCTGTGAAAATATAATTAAAGCTTTAGTAAAACTACGCGGTTTGGGATAAAATATTCTATATACCTAGTCAGGTCATAAATTCTGTCACATGTTTAATGTTAAATAATTGTAACAAGTTTATTCATTATGTAACCATTTATATACCAAAATGAACTTAACAAAACATAGATTCTTATGACATTAAAGTTTATTCAAAATGACCTCCGTGATTTTGAATACAAGCCTTCAATCTGCGCGGCCAGTCCTCTATCGCAGCACGAACGAGGTCCATGTCAATATCGGCGGCTGCCTTAATCAAGGATGTCTTGAGTGACTCCAAATTGGGATGAGGCTTTGAACACGCCTTTTCCTCCAAGTGTTGCCATATCTTGTAATCTAACGGATTCAAATCTGGACTGGAGGAGGGCCAGTCTTCGTGCCGGATGAAGTCGATTTCACGCGCCGCCAGCCAGTCTTGTGTGCTCTTCGCTCTATGAGCTGGCGCCGAATCTTGTTGGAATACCCAGTGCCTGTTATTGAACATGGTATGAGAAACAGGTTCCAAAAGGTTCGTCAGGACTGTATTTTGATACACAACAGCATTCGTTTTTACACCTTTCTCACAAAAATGTACCTCTGTTAAGCCCCAATAAGAAACTCCCAACAATACCATGAGCGAGGATGGAAAATGACCTCGTTGGACACGCGGAATACGGTTGCTCGCTTCTTCACTACTGTATGCGTACACCTTATCATTTTGTTTGTTGTAGCTCTCTTCTACGGTAAACATTTTTTCATCCGAAAAAAGAATTTCCCGATATTTTTTTCCCGCGTACCGCTTCAACAAAGCGCGGCATCTCTTCAGTCTCAGGTCCATTAGACGAGCATTCAAACGATGTCCTGTTTTTCTTCGATATGCCCGAAGTCCTAAGTCTTCATTTAACACCCTTTTCACCGTGGTTCTGCTTAACCCCATCTGAAGGGCCAACAGTTTCTGCTTACGTTTGGGATTTCTTTGAATTCGTGCCTTCACAGCTTTTATCACTGCTGGAGTCCTAACAGACCGAGGGCGACCACTTCTTGACCTGTCATCTACACTAGAGTCTTCATTGTATCGTTTGATGGTACGATAAATGAATCTTTTGGTTATATTCAAATTTTTCAGTATGTTAAAAATTTGAATTGGCGCGTAACCGCAACGATGCAACGCAATAACTGCAACACGGTCTTCTTTAAGCGTCCACTCCATATTTAAAAAATGAGTAAAATTCTAAAAGTATACATTTTTATTTTCATGAACAATTCGAGATTCGAATTCAATAAACTTTTTTGTGGCCAGCATTCTAAAAGAAAAGTTTTTACTGTGTGACAATACTTATGACCTGACTAGGTACATTCAGATATTCACCGTCGCATTCTTATTCATATCGAACTTGCTTTTTGATAATTATTACATATATTATATATCTATTAAACTTGTTAACATATATAATTTGTAAAAACTTGTTATTTACGTTAAAATTCAGTAACAATATTAAAACTGTGACCCAATTTAACCCAGTTAACTTAAAATTTTCAAAAAAATAAGAAATTTATAATAGAAAGAAATGAAAATCGTACGTATACGTAATATTAAGCAAATACAAGACTACTTAGATGTGTGTTATCGTCATCCTTATTCAAGTTGTTGATCTTGTTTCCATTTAAAGCTTTCGCTTTGGACCTTGAAGTTCACTGTTGAATACGAGGTGAACTTTTTTGTGAACCTTTTGGTGAATTTTTTTGTGCTCCGATATCCCATTAAAAACAAAAAATGGTGAAGTATCTGTAATCTGGCCCTATCCTAAAAGGAAACCTCGTGCGGGCGTTGTCCGTATTTCAGCACACTCACCAGGATGATTTGGGCCTTCATGAAAGAATCTGTCACAAAAGATGGGTCTATTTTTATGTTTCATTATAATTGAACCTACGTAAAAAGACGCTATACATCACAAGCTCTTTCTTGAATAAAACGACGTCCGTTTGATCATTACTAATTTATCTTTATATACATAATTCTGTGATTGAACTCCTCCTAAACGCGTGGACAATGTGGACAATTACATTCCAGAATGGTTTAGATTAACAATTGAATTCAAAATATTATAAGACGTGTGTAGAGTCTATCGGGTCTGCTAGTTAAAATACGTATATTTTTCGTACACAACCACAACTACCTATATACATGATTATTTTTAATATATCTATACACTACAAACAATTCGCAGATACGTGTAAAAAGTAGTACTTGCAGGAAAAATCTAGAACTGATTTCACCGTCTCAACTACGGAACTGTTTACGTAAGCAACTTTTAATTAAATTAATTAAAACTTCCCCGTCGTTGTTGATAAGGATAACGGGCTGCAAAAATAAATATCATGTATTGGAAAGTGCGGAGTTCATATTGTTACGTGAACGGGGTAATGAAATGTCTTTCGAAGGTAAAAAGGTTATTATTACCAATACAAACAACTCGCTTATAGAAATTCAGTTATCTTATGAATGTGTCATTATATAAGTCATTTAGGTATAACGTAGTCATTTTTTCGGCTTCTGTCTTCTGAAAGCTATACATAGCTGTACTTCACGCTGTTTGAAGACGACTTCTCGTACAGGCATGTCAATTTGAGTTGTACAAGTATTGATTTCGGAAATTAAGTAATTGTATAGTTAGTCGATATTTAATGCTTATGAAGGGACCGTTTTGTTACATCCCAGAAGTATTTTTAATTTAAAAAAATACAAACATTGTAGATATGAGAACAGATAATGTGGGATTTTTATAGTGTTATAAATTTTTAATAAACTGCCACTTTGAATTATGTATAGTCATATAAATATTGAATATTAATATATTTGGATATCAGAATAGAATTATGTTTTTTTAAATTGCCTTAGGACAGCAGACAGGCTGACCGGCCTGCTTAGAATTTAGCAGTTACAGTCGCCTATGGGTGTTTGCAACGCCAGTGGCATCGCGAACACGCTGCTGTCTCATAAGGGTACAGGAACTTGGGTCACTAATGCCAGAACACAACACAAGGTTATCATGGCGGCATATTTAAGACCAAAGGTGGTCGCCATTTAGATGAGCTTAAGGCTCTACCACGTAGCTAGTGTGGCTTGTTTTGTCGCCTTTTACGACAGGCCGACCCCGGCCGCAGAGGTCAGTATTCTTTCTTCCGCCCCCGCACGGATAAAAACTATGTATTTACCATCAGAACAGTGGGATGTGGCGGCAGTCTACAAAAACAACCGTAGTAATTTCTTTAGCTCTAACAGTGGTGGGAACGCTGGTTCATATTACGCTTAGCGAATAAGCAGCAGCCATTAATTGTTAGCCTTCTAGGAAAACTTTCCACTGGAATCCTTTTTATTTTATAATCTAAATATTTTTTTTCATCTAATACTAAGAAGAATCCAATTATTATTAATATCTAATTCTAAAGATGCCACAATTTCAGATATTGTTGACATTTACATCAAATAGCTATCAAATATCTTAAAGAACTAATTTGTAAAATAAAATCACTCTGGTATTGACATTTCTAAATTTATAATGTCAATAAAAAAAACCTAAATGTAGGTGTTTCGTTACTATAAGCTAAAAATTATTACACAACGCTTAAAGAAATAATTTAATCATTATTGCCCAAATAAATAAATATGTATATAAGTTAATATTATTATAATATTATAATTTTACCATGGATTATGGATATTTTTGGTTAATAATTAATTTAAGTAATGGAAACACTTATCAACGGGATAGGGAAACTAGCAATAGATGAATATAAAAGACGGTTCAATACTAAAAAATGAAGAGTGTAAGAAAAATAATTGACAAGTAAAAGTGAATATTTGTGGTGATTTAAGTTCACGTTAGTTTTATTTTCTAGCTTTTATAATAATACAGTCTGATCAAAATTATAAAAAAAATCTGTAGGCAGTAGGAAATTATCATCATCATCATCTTTGCGTTGTATCCCGGTTGCAGCCCAAACTCTCGTTTCGGCGCCCGGGGTCCGCTTTCCGACTTTTTCTTCTCCACTTCGCACGATCTTCAGCATCCCTGGTAGTGAGCCCATTGGCACGCATATCACCCCTTACAACGTCAAGCCAGCACTTTTTGGGTCTACCCCTCCTGCCGGGGCCCGGCGGAGGCGGCATGGCCAGACATTTGTTACCCATGTAAGCATCCGGTTGCCGTAAAACGTGGCCGTACCAACGGAGCCGACACTCTTGTAATTTATCCGCAATGTCACGGACATGAAGACCGCCGCGAATGCGGGAGTTCCTAACGCGGTCCTTCCGCGTCACTCCACACATCCACCGCAGCATATTCATCTCCGTGACACGCAGCTCTTGCTTGTGTCGCTCTAACACCGGCCACGCTTCACAGCCGTATAAAAGGACAGGCCTAATGATGGTCTTATAGACCTGTCCCTTCAACTTTACCGGCATCTTGGGGTCACAAATGACACCAGTTACCTCACGCCATTTGGCCCACGCGGCAGCAATGCGTGCCTTGACGTCGCAATCGATGTCACCAGACGCATGGAACACAGATCCCAGGTATTTCACTTGGTCCGTGCGCTCGATCGTGTCGCCACCTATGCGTACGGGTGTGGGATCTGTGGAGTTACAGGCCAAGTACTCGGTCTTCGCCACATTGATCTTCAGACCACCGTTCTCAAGCGACTCCTTCCACGCCTTTACGCGTTGCACCAGCCTACCCCTGTCCGAATCTGCCAGCGCGATATCATCAGCATACATGAGCAACCACGGGGGCTGCTCATGTGAGTTTCTGATGCTGTCTGACAAAACGTCTAATACCACGCTAAACAGAAACGGACTAAGGACGGATCCTTGGTGCACCCCGACGGTGATGGGGAAAGGTTTTGTGTCGCCAACAGCGGTCCGAACTACGGAATCGGAGTCCCGGTACATGTCTCGGATGATGTCAATATAGGCCTCTGGAATCCCTTTGGACCGCAATGCCCACCAGATTATCGCGCGAGGAATACAGTCGAAGGCCTTCTGCAAGTCGAGAAGCAGGCAATGCAGAGGCGTATTCTTCGCCCTGTATTTCTCCGCGACAGTCCTTAGGGCAAAAATAGGGTCCATTGTCCCGTGACCACGGCGAAACCCATATTGACATTCCGAGACAGTGCACTCCTGTCGAATCCGAGAGTCGATAACCCTTTCGAAGAGCTTCATGGTGTGGGACATGACCTTAACCCCTCTGTAACTACCGCACTCCTGCACCGACCCCTTGCCTTTGAAGACTGGAGTGATGATACTCAGTCTCCATTGGCTCGGGATCGTACCGGTGAGGAGCGTCCGGTTGAAGAGGTCGGTTAAGACGCCCACACCACGTGAGCCCATCGCCTTCCAGGCTTCGATGGGGACTCCATCGGATCCAACAGCTTTCCGATTCTTCATGCGGCGAAGACAATTCTGGACTTCTGCCGGCGTTACCAGTGGCACTAGTCCTTGATTCGGAGGGAGATCTGGCGGCTGCACCCCTTTATGCTGCATGTTCAGCAGCTCGTGGAAATACGAGCGCCATCTCTCCTTCACCGCGAGGTCCTCGCATAGCAGGTTGCCCACAGGGTCTTTTACACAGCGGCACTTGGAAATGTCCTGTGCCGCTTTGACCCTGGAGCGCGCCAACTTATAGATGAGCTTCTGCCCCTCAGACGATTCCAACTTGTCGTAAAGTGGTTGTAAGTGGTCTCGTCTGGCTCTGGCAACAGCTCTCTTAGTGGCGCGCTTTGCCACCCGGTATGCGTCGCGATCTTCAGGAGATCTGGACGCTTGCCACTTCTTAAAGAGGGCTTTCTTCGCTCTTGTCTCCCTCTGGACTGTGTCGTTCCACCACCATGTCTCCTTGTCACACTTGCGACCACCCTTAGACACCCCAAGCACCTCCTTCGCCGACCCAAGGATAGCCGCCTGAATCTTGTCCCAGTAAGCCTGAACTGGTTCGCCCATACCACCGGCGCACTTGTCACCGATGGCTAAGGCGAACTCCTGGGACGTGACTTCATCGAGCAGCCACCACCGGATTCGGCGCTGAACGCGCTCGGTATGCGTGTCTTTAGGCTTAGCGCAGAGGTCCATGACAAGAAGGCGATGTTGTGCAGTGAGACTCTCACCGGGTATGACCTTGCAGTTGGCCACTTTGCTGATGTGGTGTCTCCTAGTGAGTAGGAAGTCGATTTGGGTAGCATTCCTCCCGCTCCTGTAGGTGATGAGATGCTCGGGTCTCTTTTTGAAATACGTGTTCACGACGGCAAGGTCGGCAGCCGCACACGTATTGAGGATGTCCTCCCCTTCCGCGTTGCGGCTACCGTACCCAAATCCCCCGTGAACTCGCTCAAATTCCCCACATTCATCACCCACATGACCGTTCAGATCACCCCCCAAAACGATCCCCTGTGATAATGGGATTCCACGGAGCACTTCTCCGAGTAAATTCCAAAACGCTATTTTATCGGCGTCGTCACAACCGGCCTGTGGCGCATAGGCACTTATCAAGTGGGTAACTACCCCATCGATAAGTACCCTAACGACCATAAGCCGGTCGCTATGACGTTTCACTTCCAAAATGTCGTTCTGGAACTCCTCCGAGAGCACTATGGCAACCCCATTCTCCCCACCAGGTGCACCTGTGTAGATCAGCTTGTAGCCATTCCCAATGAACCGGGATCTGCTGGCCTTCCACCGAGTCTCCTGCAGGAACGCCACGGCCACCCTCCGCCTGGAGAGCACATCGGCCAACTCTCTCGCGCGTCCGGTTAGCGTGCCTATGTTCCATGTTGCGAAGCGGATCTTTCGAGATGTTTGGGCTGCGTGAGTTGGGGCTAACGTCGTTAGCCGTGCCCGCCCATGACACGGTAGCCCTTGTCCATTTCTCACAAGAGCCGGGCGAAGCTCTTGCGCGCCGTTATGCGGCGGCGCCCTAGCCCTTACACAATCCCGTAACCTCATTCTTTCCATCGATTTGGCAAGTTTTGGCTTTTACGGGGGCGACTGCCGTCTGACCCCCCAACCCCAAAAGGAAAGCCGTCGTCAGAGCCTCGTCCGTTATTCAGCAGGGTGCGCCGACTTGCAGGTGAGGTTGACTTGGGCCCCGAAGATGTTGGTAGGGCCCCTTACACCCCAGTAGTAGGAAATTGCAGTAGGAAATTATGGATTGTTATTTTAAAATTCTAAGTTAAAACCCGTTATTTCATTATAATTTCAATAATGCCTGCGTTAAGATGTATGATAGAAGTCAAACTGAGTGACAGGATAAGAAATAGTGAGATAAGGAAACGTTGTGGTCTGAAAGAAGATGTAGTGACAAAAATTGAGAAAGGTATGCTGAGATGGTTTGGCCATGTCGAGAGAATGAATGAAGAACGATTGACGAAAAAAGTGTATAAGGCGAGAGTGAATGGAAGTGTTGGAAGGGGTAGACCTAGGCGGATGTTTTGAGACCAGATCAGGGACGTCTTGAACAAAGGCCAGGTCAAGAGTACCCTAAACCGAAGGGCATGTATGAAGGGAATAATGAAAGTGGAGGAAGCGAAACAAGTATGTAAGGATCGTAGCAAGTGGAAAGAAGTGGTCTCTGCCTACCCCTACGGGAAAGAGGCGTGATTATATGTATGTATGTATGTATATTACGTCATACACTTACACGATCTCGTTCAACAAGCAATGACTGATGAAAAAAAAAAATGAGTGTCTTATTTTATATTGCAATGCTAGAGTAGGTAGCTCCTAGGAGCGGGACGTGACGTTAGTCTGACCGCGACTCACATCTTAGATTCGGCTAATCTGCCGCGTCACACTTTCGTCCTCGTCCAAATTTGGAGCATTAAGAAATTTATTCTGCAAATGAGGTCAAAGCTGGCTTTATTAATTTTTTAGGCCTTACTTACTAAACTATTTTGAAAGCTTTTATAGATGATTACAGCTCAGAGAAGAATTCACATAATTTTATTTTACTGATTCAAGTAAAGCTACGAGTTTTGTACGAGTAAATGTCCTTTGTTTTTATTGTATTGCACGGCTGACGGCTCACAGTAGTTTTTTTTATAGCTAGAGTTCAGCAGACAGGCAAACGGCCCACCCTGGCAGGTGGTCACCGTCGCCTATGGACGTTTGCAGCACCAAAGGCACTACCAACGCGCTGCCGGTCTCGAAGAAATTTTATAACGCCTCTTTTGAAGAACCCCATATCATACCGCGCTGAGAAAACCTCAGCCGGAAGCTCATTCCAGATCCTGAGAGTACGTAACATGAACGTTCTGGAGAACCGTTTCGTACAAGAAAGAAGAGGCTCCAAGAAATGGGGATGAACACCCAGCCGATGGCGGTGCAGTGGTAGAAAGATGACGAGGGCACCATCCTAAATAGTTCTTCAGAACACTCCCCGTTGTACAGACGGTAGAATACGCAAAGAGACGCAAAGTCTCTTCGAAGTCCAAGCGTGTCTAGACCGTTTGTGAGTATTGGATCGCCGACAACACGAACTGCGCGCCGTTGGATCGAGTCTAGGGGATTGAGCTGACAGGCGGGTGCTCTAGCCCATAAATGTGAGCAGTATTCCATATGCGGTCTGACCTGCACTTTATATAGCAGAAGCCGTTGCCTTGGACTGAAGTACTGCTTGGACCGGTTTAGCACACCTAGCTTTTTGGAGGCAAGCTTAGCTTTACCCTCCAATTGTCCCCTAAACTGCACATCATTCGTGATGTCGACACCAAGGATCCCAATACTGCTTGCGATGGAAAGAGAGGTTCCTTGAAACTGTGGCGCAGGTGCGAACGGGGTTACTTAGTAGTAGGGAGATATCTCCTTCTTAAGAATGATGAGCTTTGAACTTGATAACGATGACCGTATTCAGATGTTTGCGAAGCCAGGGGCATTGCCAATGCTACCATCCGCGTAGGGGAATTAGAACCTGGGACATCAGCACAAGGTTATTATGGCGGAATCATTAAAGAACAAAGGTGGGTACCATCCATCACCACCAACTTGAAACGACTAGGTCACCACGGTTGGCACTACAGGTAGTTTAAATTAGGTACTATATATCATTTTTATCAGTAAAAGGTTCAAAAACAGCTGCTCACAAATACAAGATGGCAATAGACAACACTAATGTTTAATTTGGGAACAGAGAAGTTATAAGTCGCAAGAATTTCGTTTGGAATAATGTTTTTGTTAACTGCTCTTGCAAGTTTAGGCGTTGTAATTATATTTATCTTTCAGCAATAAATGTTCCGTGTTTGTGGGTTCCGCGAAGTACTTGGAGGTTGTTGGGACTCCTAACTTGCCTTTACCCTTAAGGTAGAACCACAAAAGCCAAAGAGTACAGAAGTTAAACTCATGTTTCCAGTAAGTTATTGCAATAAAACATGATGACTTCTATAAGAGGCTAGACGAGAACGGTATTTATCATATGTAAAGAATAAAAAAATAAAGGGGATATTTTACATATGTTATTATTAGTACCTAATAATCTTAAACATAGATCAAGGATCATAATATCATGAAATTTTCTCTGCGAACTATCATACTAATCTAACCAGCCTGTCATTTTCAAGTCTAAGAAGTTGGTTTTACAGAAATAGGTATTTATAATTACACTAACAATTAAATATTTACAATTCTATCTTCTTCAACAGTACAAAACACGTCACAAAATGTATCTCGATAAACACAAGTTATACAAGATTTACATTACGTAAGCAATATCAGCTAGAGCGCAAAGTACGAGGTTTTACTTCTGTACTTGACTTTTGTGGTATAATCTTGTTTACAAACCTGCCAGATACGTTACGTGGATATACATATAGGCCATAATATGTTAATTTGGCCACGACTGCTGCGCCAACCGACCCTATATTGAATATTTTGCTTTTACTGTTTAATTTAACAAAATGAAACCATTGGGGCATGCGTTTTTTAAACGCCAAAAGGTGACTCATAAAATACGAACCCTAGCGAATTATACTGGCTCAATCACATTTAAATATGTGTAATAATATTTTGACTCTTTACTTTCCTGGGTTTTTCTGAGAGTATGTTAGGAATTTGTTATGTTCATCATATGAAGTGAATTTTAAAAAGGATGGTTGGTATTCATATTAGTATTTGTGGCTTTTTAAATTGTCTTGTTGGTGATATGAGTATGCTGAGGCTTTTTTTCTCCATGCAGGGAGGGAGTAAGAATGCAGCTGGGGTTAGCCTGTAGTAAAAGCTGGGGTTAGCCTGTCCTAAACGACTCTAGCTAGGTGGTAGAGCCCCAAGCCCGTCTGGGTGGTAACCATGAGTATATTAATACTTGTGTTGTGCACCGACATTAGTGACCCAGGTTCCATTACCTCTATGCAAACAGCGACGTTTTCGCGGCATTCCTAATGCCACAATTGTCCATTGGATACGGTAACCTCTTGCTATTAAGTAGGCCATCAGCCTGTTTGCTGTTCCTCAGCAAAAAAATATACTCAACATAAAAGTGACTATCGAAGTGACAGTATATATACATCCGGACGTTTGGGCTGTGTATATAATATTATTTGAAAGCTTCTAGTACTTATTTTGGAGTGGTTGTAAAATAATGAGTTTTTATTTTATGAAGTAATTCTATTTTATTACATAAGGTTAACCGTAAGACTTATCGACTGAATGACGATAAAAGTCCAGTATGAACAATATTTAAAACGTATTTTTGACCTTTACATATTTCATGATTTTGTTACTAAATTCAATATTTTGCTACAATAAGGACATTTAGTAATATTAAACCATAATAAATAAATAAATATATTGGGACATTTCACACAACGTCATCTAGTCCAAACTATGTTGCATAACACTTGTGTTATAGGTACTAGACAACTGATATACTACATGTAAATGTAAATAAATACATACTATACATAAACACCCAGACACTAGACGGGAATCGAACCCGTGGCCTCCGCAAGCGTACCGACGAGACGTGCGTTAGCCGTTACGCCAGGAGGTCGTCAATAACAAGTCGGAAGTTACGAGAAAGTCGTACAGAATACGTGTAATATACTATTTACTATTAATAAATAGTTCTATAACGTAAAGATCTCGCTGAATCAAACAAAATGGATTCAAATAAATTTCATAATATGTAATCATCATGAGATCTCTAAAACTATACACCCAATTGACTTAAAATTTGGCATGGTTACCCATTTTGGGATGTAGACGATCAGTAAGAACGGATCTCATTCAAATTCTACACAAAACGTATATATATATATATATTTTTAGATTTATATAGTAAAACAAAATTTGCCGTTAAGCTAGTACCTACAATATAATGTTCGAATGTATACTTCGTATCCAATACTTAAAAATGTAAAAACAAACGCTACTCCAGAAAGCCATGGATGATTTAAAAAAAAGTTATAAACCGCAAAATGACACCCATTTCATGACACCCATTCAATATTGTAATATTTTCATTCGGTTTCTTTAATGTCTAACGAAAATATAATTACAATGTATTTTGCGTTGGCGGAGATACAATAATAAAATAATCTTCCTTAACGCCTCTTCTTTTTTAATAATTTTATGATATTTTAAGTAGATATACATCGTATGGCTTCATGGTATTATGTTTATAACAAATATACATATAATAGGGTCACCTTGTTTGGCCATGTAATGCGCAGGGAAAAATGCCATAAAACAAGGAAAATGATTGAATGAGATTGGATGGGATGGATATATGAGTAAAGGTAGACTAAAACTAATATGGATGGATTGCGTAAAAGTTATGGCAAAAAAGGGTGTGAATCTTGAAATGACGATTTGTTAGTCGTCATTACAAAAAGAGAGTGGAAGAAGAGAACATGTTGTGTCAACCACATATAATGTGGGATAGAGGCAGGAAGAAGAAGAAGAATCGAGTCACCTCAATGCTCTTGATATCTCAAATACACGTTTGCAACATCAGAGGTATTGTCAACATGTTACTTGAATCGAAAAATTCATTTTGATGTAAAACTTTTCAGTTCTTTTAGACTAATAACCGCAACCCAAAACGCCCTTATGGGTAATTTATTAAAAAATTGTGACGAGTTTTATTAAAACATAATTTTAAGTCTCTTTATTCCCTCAGGACCAAAAATTAAATATTGAACGTAGGATACATTACAATTTCAGAATATAACTGAATAGTGACAATATTAATTCTGAAGAGGTTTAGATGGAAAGGAACTATCTGTACTCTTCTTATGTATTTAATGACATGTTATTGTTAAATCTTTATGGACACGGTGCGCGAGAGGATAACGGACACATCAGTGTGCGGCGAAAGGACGAACGTGATGGCCGGGGCTGTCCGAACTCCGAACTGTGGTCCGGGTCGGCTCGGGATCCATAGACTCTCTTGCGCATTTCGTCTCGTGTGTGCCATCACAACTCCTTTAGATTATCGTCAGTCATATGATTATTGGAGAAGTCTACTTACTTACCAAATATTTTTTTTATGTTTGCTGTTTTACATGGTTAATACTACATGTACATGTTTTGTATTTAAAACGTGATTAATAGATAATTATTGTCGCTTCTTTTCAGCAGCCGATACGAACATATTCAGATAGTTCTCCACACAAGGAAAACCTGTATTGCAAGACATATTTTACAAATATACAATTGAGATTTAATTTGAGAAATCACAGATCATTCAAACGAATCTTACTTAATAATCCACATTTATTATTAAATTAAGTATTCTGTTTCGTTTACATCTTTTGTTACTATTTTTGAATTTTAATTGAATTTCATCGGAAACTCAGACCATGAGAGCTTATTCAGCAATCAACAATTACTTCGTTAAACTTGATAGCCAATTTATACCAAATTGTCAGAAATTTATTAAATGATACTTTACAATCTGATTATAGCTGAAGGAAATATATTGTTTATTTAAATATTTCACCAAGAAAAAGTTTTAAAGATAAGTGAAATGTGGAGCGAACCATGGAGCTGAAAGACTGATAATGTTTTTTTTTGTTTATACTACACCGGATCGTATCGATACTAATATTCGTAAGAAAGGAGACTGAAATATAATAAACATTAAGTACAATATAATCTATTTTACATAAAACACATAACTAAAAGACATTAATGATACTAGGAGTTCAATAAAAAGTGATAATGTATGACGCAATTATCTTTTATTAAATGTTATTTTATTTTTCGACGTAGTCACCTTTCAGGTTTATACACTGTATATCTTTTTCTAAATCTAAAATTCCCTTTAAAAAATCTTCTTCGTGATCCCTTAAAAAATTCGTGTACTGCAGCGACTACTGCGTCATCATCTTTAAATTTATGGTCCCTGAGATATTTCTTTAACCGCGGAAATAGTTAGAAATCACTAGGAGCTAGGTCCGGTAAATATGGAGGACGTTCCATTAATTCGAAGCCAGCTTCTTGAATGGCAGCCATCACAACTCTGGACTTGTGCACGGGGGCGTTATCTTGGTAAAACAAAACAACTTTAGCGAGCCTGCCACGCCGTTGCGTTGCTTGCGTATTTCCTCACGCAACTTTGTTATTTGTCCTGCGTACAAAGTCCCCATAATAGTGGCTCCATGATTAAGGTATTCGATCATTACCACCCCTTGGCTGTCCCAGAAAAAACACCCCATGATCTTACCGGTGGATGAAATCGCCCTAAATTTCTTCGGAGTTGGTGATGACGATTACTTCCAAATCATGGACTGTTTTTTCGTTTCTGGCTCATAATGGTGAAGCCATGTTTCGTCCATAGTTATGAGTCGAGCCAAAAATCGGTCAAGATCTTGTTGTAACAAACCCAAACAGCTTTGTGAAATTCTCAGTCTCGTTTGTTTATGCGCGTCAGAAAGTATTCTGGGCACCCAACGCGACACTTTTATCATACCCAAATGGTTGTGTAAAATATTATGGATACTTCCTATAGAAACCTTTATTTCTTCTGCTAAAACAAACAGTAACACAATGATCCGCCAAGACAGTGTTTTCAACTTTTTTAATCATTTGTTCAGTCACTACCGATGTAGAGCGTCCCGTACGGGGGAATTCGTTAATGGAAGTTCTTCCTCGCTTGAACTCAGCACACCAACGCACAACGGTAGAATATGGAAAAGCATGAACCCCCAATGTTGCCCTCAAGTGATATTTTATTACCGCGTGAACTTCAATTTTATAAATTTTTAAGAACACGTTCCGACACGACGCCAAGAAATGACTCCTAATTTTAAAACACAAAAGAGAATTGATTTCTTTTTATTATTATTAGAAATAATGTCTGGGCTATGCCTGCCAGTATTTATTTTTTTCTTTCCAAGGAGAATATATCGCATTATTACTATTTATTGAACATCCCTTGTATTATTATTTTAACAAAGAAAGCATTCTATATTTCACGTTGATTTGAACAAGTCTCTACATACAAGTGCTCTTGCAAACACATGTTTTTTTTAACAACTCATTTTGTTCTTAATTGAAACTCCAGTTGAATTGTTGAGTATTATTAATTGATTAAAAATGTTTTATAATATCAGCTAAAATTAAAAATGGACTCCAAGAAAAAAAAAATTTGGACAGTTATTTAAATTATTACTTATATAGTGTTTTTAATTCTGTTTAGTAATGTGGTTTCCTTAAGACTCCATTGCTCAATTATTTATTGAACAGATCATGTTAAGTATAAAAAAATTGCTCTATAAAGGTTACATTTAGATAGTTATTTTTTTACTTCAGCTTCAAAAGTGTCGTAGGTTCAAAATTAAACATTTAAATTAATTTTCAATATTATTAAGAATTAATTTATTGATGAGTTCAACGTCGTGTGTTATATTTCTCAAGTCAACCATTTATATTGATATGACAGAAAAGTAAACTTTTTTAAATTTAACGTATTTACTACTAGTCCAATAATAAGCCCTTTTTCTGTATCCTTTTTTTATAGCTAGAGTTCAGCAGATAGGCAAACGGCCCACCCTAACAGGTGGTCACCGTCGCCTATAGGCGTTTGCAACACCAGAGTTATTACACACACGCTGCCGGCCTCGAAGAAATTTTATAACGCCTTTTTTGAAGAACCACATATCGTACCACGCTGAGAAAACCTCAGCCGGAAGCTCATTCCAGATCCTGAGAGTACGCAACATGAACGTTCTTGAGAACCGTTTTTTACAAGAAAGAAGGGGCTCCAAGAAATGGGGATGAACACCCAGCCGATGGCGGGCAGTGCGGTGGTAAAAAGACGACGAGGGCACCATTCTAAATAGCTCCTCAAAACATCCCTCGTTGTACAGACGGTCCTTCTATCTCTATCCTTCCTTTCATCCTTTTATGTACATATTCTCGCTTATTTAGTTTCTATGTTAAATAGCTACTCTAAAGTAAGAGAAAAGTTAATTCTCAGTACAACATAAAAGACTACTTAAATAAGCTGAGTTATAATTTCAATAATAATTTTGTTTCCAAGTGAAAACGGTTCAAGGCAAATGCGGCACTGCTAGGACTATTCTGCGCGAAAATTAGTTGGTGGCGACGCCAGACGCCCAGATGTAGATAATAACAGTCTTGCGGACGTAGGTAACTACCGCATAACAATAGTGGACTGAAATTCCCCCTCTGGCAGTCACCTAAAATCAATATTTAAAGAGCTTGGTGCAACGCTAATCTCTATACAAGGTTTAGTACGTGTTTTAATTGATCCTCTGTACATCATTATTAGGGTGTGTTTTAATCATTATCTTTATCCAAGTTGTTGATGTTATTTTCATCAAAGCAACTTAAAAGCTTGGGAACAGGTAAGGCAGATTCGGGTTGTCAAGGAAAGTTAAAATATTTTAGTATTCCATCCCAGTTATATCTTACGTTACGACGTTTGGAGGACCAAGACCTCGACGCATGCTCGTTAGAGTAAGGCCGTATACAGAAAGAAAGCTGGAAGCCTACCAGCGCTTATCAGTGCCAGTCCACGCAGGTAACCGGCGCTGGCATTTATATGAACAAGCGCCGATAGGTGCCGATAAGCGCCGAACGTCGCCGATAAGTTCCGACACGCGCCGGTCAGGGCTGGCGCCGTCCGTCATTTAAAATTAAACAACTACAACGCACGCATATATATTATATTTTAATATTTGCTCGCTCTGCTTCAATCTGCTTGCTTTATGTAGAATGGACCGGCGCCGATAAGCACTGGTAGATCAGCGCCGATTACCAGCTTTCTTTCTGTATACGGCCTATGACACGAAGCGCCGAGAATCCCATCATAGAGTCCGCCAAGGTCTCAGGCACTTACTATTTAATAGTGACAGAAGATTTGAGTCTTTGGTATCCCTTGTGGCAACTCCAATACTATAAACTCTTGAATCTAGCTCTACTGACAGAGCTCGATTGAAACGGCACACTAAACATTTATAAGCTAGCTGAGTTCCGTAACACGTGGCCTATAAAAGTAAATCTCCTATTGCAGTCAACAACGTCATCTACATGATGACAGCAACGAACGTGAGTTTCTTTATTTTTCTGACATCTTTATCTACTTACTCTCAGCACTTAACCTTGATTACATCTAAAACTTGAAAAGCCAAGGTACATAAAATTCAGTACAGTATGTATTGTCATTTTCAAGTATTAAGCACATGAACATAAAACAAACGTGGCTAAAATGTTCGGTTTTAATACGAATGCCGTTTGACTTTTCTAAAAAGGAAAAGCGAATAGTTTCCCTTTATTATAGGAAAGACACTGCGGTCTTATTCATCTTGTAGACTGTGATTTTACGGTTGATAATGTGCTGAAGATGGACGTAATATAATTTAATGATCTTCAAGGTCATTAAAGAACCAAATAAATGCTACCCTAGCGAATGCTTATATTAATTAATCGATGAATGCTTATTCATTAATTGAATTTATATAGATAGAATACTCTTCATTGTTTATAATCTGAATAATACTAATAATTAGGAGCATATAATTAAGTATAAATTAAAATAAATATCGATGCTATCACCCAAAGCATTTTTCTTCTAAATAATCTAACTTAAAGGAACTAGATAAGAAAATGTGACATATAAACTAGCCTGACGTTCAGGTCTAGGTGTTTGTCCATATATTTATTAAAATAACAAAAGAAAAGTATATTAGTGATATATTATACTGTACGATATATTATAAGACGACCTCCTGGCGTAATTGTTTCAATTCCCGTCCAGCGTCTGGGAGTTTATGTACAATATGTATTTAATTACAAAAAAGTATATATTTATTTATATCAGTTGTCTAGAAACCATAACACAAGCGCTCTGTTACTAAATTTGGCATTAGATAGCGCTGTATGGCTGTATGAATTGTTGTCCCATTATGTATTTTGTTTAAGTTAAATATTAATAAAATAAAATAGTTTTTGTTATAAAGTAATAAATTGTTATATACAGCAAGTCATCGAGCGTGTTGCCTCAATAAGTACCGGCTTATGGCTTAGGCTTTTGAACAAAGATTGACTTGGTACAATGTCCGCGTAATTGAAATGTGTTCCAGCCCAGCGTCGCGCTGCTCGTTCCCCACTAAACAATAATCCCATTAAGATTTTTATAATCCTGACACTAATTTAGAAACAATGGACTTTATGGGTCATTCGCTCTCTGACTCCATCTCGAGATGACAATGTAGGTTCAAAATACATAACAAATCCTTTCTTGAAAATTACTCGCAGTATGCCATGAGTTAAATGAGTACTAGGAATCTCGTAAATTCATAAAAATAAGTTCAAAGACTACGAGAACATTCCCATTAGTAACCTACTGGTCAGGATTGGCACACCCCAATTCTCAATCGAAAACTTAAAAATTTCCTTACAAAGTACAATGTCTCATACATAATGAAATAAGTTGTAAACATAAGAAATCTTTTGTCATTTATTTCGTCACCTTTTTTCGTTTAAAACCATATCGAAGTAGTTCTAACAATTGGTAACAAAACTTAATACTTAAGAAATTATAACACTTATATGGAAACTTAGAAATATTATACAAATGTCAAAAAAAAATGTTTATAATTCCGATATCATCCAAGGAATCCTAATGTGATTTCTGAAAACAAACACACGTGTACAGAGGCGATGGCAGGCGGTTCTCGCAATTTGATAGTGTCAAATACGCGACGCGGACTGCCTGCAAACCATAAACTTGGCACCGGTCCATAAAACTTGCAAAAAAGCTAGTGAACAAATAAATGTCCGTTGTCTGTTTTGTCAAATCTGTGCAGTACGTGCTCTCTTCGTGGGGAGAGGCGAGGAGGGGAGCGTGAACTGATTTTATAGCGCCATAAAATCTGGTGAAACGCGCCCTTAAATCACAACGCTACGCCGTATTTCATCGTTTCGGTTGTCAATGTTTATTTTATATCATATTTTACAGATCCCCCTGTATAAATCACACGCAGATTGATATACATTAAGGTCACGTACTTTTGGCAGGAACGCTTAGTTTTGAGTTGCGCGACCGCCCACCCAACGTGTTGACAAGTGTTCGCGGGGACCCTAATATATCGCGCACCGTGCTTCTACTCTGCAAACAATAAATAAGGTACTTTCCAACCTTTTAGGCGATTGGCTTGGATAAATTAAAGCTTGCGGAGTAATATTTTGCCCCAATCGAGCTATGTATAATAACAGCCCAGTAACGCACAGTATACCCACGTTTGTCCAAGGCGAATTGGTAGGTTACACACATCGGTATACAGGTTTTTCACGGTGTTTTCCTTCACCGTTGGTACATGGCAATCATGCTATAATATGCACTTCAACTCCTTAGATTGGTCTCCGAGTTTAATAGCACTGAGCTGCATGGTACCTCACCTACGAGCTATGTCTGCAAGGATAATCAATAGCCTTATGACACTGCATTTTAATAAACACCAAAGAAAAGCCTAACATGACGTAATTGTAGGAGAAATTGGCCACTTTACTCGGAGCCGAAAAGCTATCTATTCATTGAATTTCACTCCCATTCAAGAGGCTGTCACTTGAAATCAGTACTTATCTTTGTGCGATTTATTCCAATTCGTTGAATGTTTGCTTTTAATTTCTTTTATTGATTTGTTATACTTGTCCAAATCAGATTCTTTAGAGGTCTTATGGCTGTGTTTTCTTTAATATAAAACGAAATAACATCTTAAATGTCAATCATGATTTAATAAATTTTTACTAGAATATTGTTTGCTACAATGTCTTGCAAGATATTCATGGTAAACTTCTGAATTTCCTATTATGATGCAATTAAGATATTGATAAGAAAATCAATAACGTTATTTGATTCCAGATGTTAATACGCCCTTAGTAAATATACAATTTGTAACGCAAGTTTCAAAATTAGTAATTATAAAAATAAATATATCAAAACAATTAAGAGGACAGCAGACAGGCTAATGGCCCACTTAGAATTTAGCAGTTACCGTGGCCTATGGGTGTTTGCAACGCCAGTGGCATCGTGAACACGCTGCTATCCCTTAAGGGTACAGGAACTTGGATGCGAGGTGTAGCTTGGGAGGAGCAGCGCCGTGTCCTCACAAATGAAGTAGGAGGAGATCTGTCGCTGCCGGCCGTAGTGCGGAGGATGGTCGGTAGCGCAGAGTCGTGGGACGCAGTGGTGTCCTTCTGCGAGGACGTGATGTCGCAGAAGGAAACTGCGGAACGGGAGAGGGAGATCTCGACTCCCTTCCCCGGCCGCAGAAGGCGCACCGGGCGCAGGGGAAGGGCGGATAACGCCCTTTTCCGGCCCCCATGAATGGGTCCAGGGGCGAGGGACTTGGGGAAGTCCCCGCCCCCTATTCGATGGACCCGAGGCGGAGGCGCGTGCGGGTGTCGGCGCGCGCCTCTGAGGCGATGCACGGGGTAGTTAAACACCTCGCTACCCCGTGCAGGAGATGAGGCCCGGACAGACCGGGCCAGCACTAGTGTGGGGCTGCGGAAGAATCTGGATTCCCGCGGCCCCGCGCGCACGTGTGAGGAGACACCGGGGTGGTGGTTTTAGCCGGTAGGAGTCCGGCATGCCCCTCCGCCTTTCCCCAGGCGGAGGTAGTCCATGAGGATTTCCCCACCCCGTAAAAAAAAAAAAAAAAAAAAAAAAAAAAAAAAAAAAAAAAAAAAAACTAATGCCGGAACACAACACAAGGTTATTATGGCAGCATACTTAAGACCAAAGGTGGTCGCCATCCAGACGGGCTTGGAGCCCTACCACGTAGCTAGCCACGTGGGTTGTTTTGTTGCCTTTTACGACAGGCCGACCCCGGCCGCAGAGGTCAGTATTCTTTCTCCGCCCCTGCACAGATAGAAAACTACTACTTATATACTCTTATTTCGTAAATAAATACATATTATACCTAAACACCAATTCGGACCGGGAATTGAACTTGTGACCCTCGCAGTCGTTCTGCCGTGAGTTAGTCATTGCGCACGAAGTAGTCTATTGTTTATTACTGTCGTAAATTTACCATAGATTAGTATTACTAAATACATTAACCATATATTCTATAATGTTAAAATTATTTAACATTTTATTAAGATTATATTAAACTTTACATATATATTTTACATAATATTTTGTTCAATAAATAGGCGAGCTATAAAACAAAGTGATCTCGTAAAATCAAAGGTAAAGCGGTCATGGCTCGCGCCGCGAACGCCTTTTTTAGAACTTGTCACAACGGGCCAGAAGTAATCCATTTAGGATTAGCCATAAACAAGAAGGGCTATTGTCGCGACACGAGCGATCTGTTAACGTCTAAGTGTAACTGATAAAGGCCGTCAACGGTATTGTTCGCAACTGGCATTAGGCTTTAATCCGGTCTTGCGAGCGCGGCTCGTTAGCTTGATTGTTCGTCGCCGGCAGATGGCCGCCGTAATCCAACCCGGTACACATTGCCCTCCGCACAAACTGCCACAGCCCTCCCGACGAAATATAACCTCTTTGTACGCCTCGCATGCATCTGCAGGTAACATTGCACGCTCAATTTAGTGTTTGCGTGCAATTGTTCGAAATTTGAATAATGTGCCATGATTCATGTAGATTGAATGCGCATTAAGCAGCTTATTTTTATAGGGGTTTACTTCATCGGCGATTACAAACATGTTTGTATACAGATCGGTAGACAAACAAAACACGAGTAAGTCTTAAGGACAATCGCGCTCGAAAGTCGATTACCATTTACGCACTATGTGGAAAATTCTAATAACCGTGTTTTCTGACTCATCTTCCTGAAATAAAAATGTCGTATTACAAAGCAATATTTTTATTTAGGGAAGGTGTTTGTAACAAAATATTATTTAATATGATCATGCACTTTTGAACTCTAGTTGTTCTAGTCAATTATGTGACACACATGAATTTGAATAGTCAAGATATAGCTAAAATTGGGCCTGCTAGGTACGTGGCAATCATGTTATAATTCGTATATTAGACCAGAAAAACTACCTAAGTCTGTCGTGCACACTTTTCGTGATTCTCATGTCATGACAGTAACAGTGATAAATATACGAGACAACTCGACACGAGAACTAATACGAGACAACTGCAAATGCATTTCATTGACAAAATCGCATAGGTACACTACACTGACTATGAGCTATTATTTATTTACTCAAACAATGACCATATGGCACAAATGTCAAACTAACATACTAATACTCGTACATAACGAACAGAAAATTGGCCAAAGAGGATTACACTTTGTAGATTGTACATAACTTAAAGTAAATTATGAAATGTCTTTAAAATTGTGTATTAATAAAATTTCAGAACGTTAATCGTATCTAATTTGAAATTTTGCAAATATCTCTTCAACAGCAAATTAATTGAGACAAGTACTACTTACGCAAACCAATATATTTGTCAAATTAGATCATTGTACCTTATTTGAATAACACATGATTATGTCTCATTGAAATTCGTTCGTTGGACGTTGAAAGCCCATTTACGTAAGAAACTATATTATGTTATTGTAGCTAATTTTGCAAGACACCTAGGAATAAACATGCGTGCTGAGTTCGCTTGTAATTCATAAATAACCCCATATAAGTACACGGAGACTAAGGTAAGCTAATTTGGTTTATAGCAATACTACTTTTGTGGTTCGGCCCCATTGTTTTCCATAAAGTTTAACACATTGCAGCTGGTCTTATATTGGATTGTACCTATATACTCGTAGGTACAATGAATTTATAAGTATGAATTAAACTTTTTGATGCCTAGTGGTGTTTGTTGTTTTTCAAATGAAGAAAAATAAAGGCATGAAGGAAAATACATTTTCCTTTATTATTTTTTAAATAATATTTAAAGCGAATTAAAAGTATTTACCGTTAGTAAAGTTAAGTATACTTTTATATGGGCTTGAAACGTGGTGGGTGCTAGAGCGATAGCAGGAACTACATGTCACAGAGATGAATATGATACCGGCTACCTACATGGAGAACAAATGTCTAGCCATACCGCCCCCACCGGGCCCTGGGCGGAGGGGAGACCCAAAATGTGCTGGCTTGATGTCGTAAGGGATGATATGCGTACCAATGGATTGACTACCAGGCATGATGAAAATCGTGCGAAGTGGAGAAGAAAAAGTTGGAAAGTAGACGCCAGGCGCCGAAGTAAAAGCGTGGGTTGTAACCGGGATTTAACGCTAAGATGTAATGATGAAAATTAAATATACTATTTTCATCGTATTCCAGATTTTTTAGAAAAAAAAGATAAGAAACTTTTCTTTGTAAAAGCACTTTAGTTACTTTTACAACCTCTATGGGACTAGAGGCTAGCCTAGCTACATACGTATATAAGCCTAGCTAGGCTTATATACGTAGGAACGTCTGCGTGTATCCTGTGTGTCTGTTATCCGCGCAGGGGCAGAGAAAGAATACTAACCTCTGCGGCCGGGGTCGGCCTGTCATAAAAGGTGACAAAATAACCCACCCTAGCTACGTGGTAGGGCCTCAAGCCCGTCTGGATGGCGACTACCTTTGGTCTTAATTATGCCGCCATAATAACCTTGTGTTGTGTTCCGGCATTAGTGACCAAAGTTCCTGTACTCTTATGGGACAGCAGCGTGTTCGTGATGCCACTGGCGTTGCAAACACCCATAGGCGATGGTAACTGCTAAATTCTAAGCGGGCCGTCAGTCTGTCTGCTGTCCTACAACAATAAAAAAATCACGAGTTCAATTACTGACAGTCTTAGTGTGTCTAGTACCTATAGCACAAGCTTTCTGCTACTTTTGTTGTAGATGGCGTTGTGTTAGTTGTCACAGTGTTTTTATCTCGAGCCTAATTAAATCGGATAGAAATTTGTCATTAGTTAAACAAAAATATTCATTGCTGATATTTATTTCCTGAGTTTATTATTAGTAATAAGTAGAAACGTTGAGGTGGGTACGTACGATGTCTATCATTCAAATACTCAATGCATGATGAAAGCGAGGCTCTCAACTCGACATTCGATGATCCAGTTAAGCGAAGAGGCGCGCCCGGCCGATGGCAGCCATAATTACCATCTCATTAACATATACAAACATTAGTCACACATCGGAAAGGCTCAGTTCGCTAACACGGCACGGCACTCTCGGACCACTTCATGCACAATTATAGTACTTGGCTATTGTCTGCACAAACAGACTGCTGTTTGCTAAACCTACGTAACGGAGCACGATTCAGATTAGTCTAACTTGCTTCTATTTTCATATGGATCATGACTCACTAGCATGTGTATGATGCTATCGTTAGATCGGCCATGTCTAAGTAATTAAGTTATTTCTAACTGTACTGAATTTTCTTAACTACTACGGGAGTTCAATAAAAAGTGATCCCTTAAAAAATCGTGTACTGCAGCGACTACTGCGTCATCATCTTTAAATTTATGGCCCCTGAAATGTTCTTTCAACGGCGGAAATAGGTAGAAATCACTAGGAGCTAGGTCCGGTGAATATGGAGGATGTTCCGTCAATTCAAAGCCAGCTTCTTGAATAGCAGCTATGTTTCGTCCATAGTTATAAATTGAGCCGAAAATCGGTCAAGATCTTGTTGTAACAAACGCAAACAGCTTTGTGAAATTCTCAGTCTCGTTTGTTTATGCGGTCAGAAAGCATTCTGGGCGCCCAGCGCGCTGACACTTTTTTCATACCCAAGTTTTGTATATTATTATGGACACTTCCTATAGAAATCTTCATTTCTTCTGCTATAAAACAGTAACCCGACGATCCGCCAAGACAATGTTTTCAACTTTTTTAATAATTTGTTCAGTCACTACCGATATAGGGTGTCCCGTGCGGGGTTGTTGTCGATGGAAGTTCTTCTTTGCTTGAACTCGGCACACCAACGGACAACCGCAGAATATAGAGGAGCGAGGAGGGAGAGGAGGAGAGGTCCATACCCGTAATGTTGCTCTCAAGTGTTGATTTGCCAGCTCCGTAGTAAAAATTTTCAAGCAGAGATATTTTATTACCGCGCGAACTTCAATTTTATCCATTTTTAAGAACACGTTCCGACACGACGCAAACAAATGACTTCTGGTTTTAAAAAACAAAAGAGACTTGATTGCTTTTTTATTATCATTATATCCAATGTCTGAGCTATGCGTGCGAGTATTTTTTTTCCAAGGATGTATCGCATTATCACTATTTATTGAACACCGCTCGTATAGTATTAGTTCTATAAGTTTAGCAACTGTCGTATACAAACCATAATGTTTCTGTAATACCTGTAAATAAATAGTATGCTAATAATAAATAATGAAATTATATTAGAATTCATAAATAATCTTTAAACTGTATGGAGTTAAACAATTCAATATAAATTTTAATCAAGTTCACGTAACTTTAGAGTGATGATATTGTATTTAATTGTTATATCTTTTTAGGAATAAACATTTTTTATTGCTTTACTTTGTAATAATGTTTGCGACGTTAGAGGCACCTCCAAAACGCTGCTGTCCGCGTAGGGCATAGGCGAATGCAGCGCAATGTTATTATGGCGACATACTTATAGACCAGGAGTAGTTGCCATCCAAGCGGGCTTGGCGCCCTAGCACCTAGTTATTTTTTACGACAAGCTGACCCCAGCCTCAGGGTCTGTATTCTTGTTCAGCCGCTGCACCGAGGAAAAGATTTGTTAGAACGGAATAAATATCATTCAATCTTTACACTCACTTAATGTAGTGACTTACTTAGTGACACTTAATGACATATAGTAGAAAGAAGTAAATATGTTCAGTTCCATTTACTTTGTCTAAAATCAGGAATAAGGAATGATATTGATGCTTAAAAGGAAAAAAGTAGCCTAAATCAAGCGCCCCTGACCTCGATTGCATAGAAAGGATATAAATGCGTATCTTAGCTTCCTTACAATACGGGAAGGACATTTTTACGATGTGATTGATTCTTTTGTTATTTTATTTAACCTTTGTGCTTAAGAATTTAAATTGTTATAGAGTTAGAATGAAATATTAACAATTATGGTATACGGCTGTTAAATAAATGTTGACCAATATCATGAAGCACACAATTCGAATCCTTGAATACGTTTTCTTTTTACAGTATGGGAAAACCATTTCTTATTATATATAGTTTTCGGCATCATATATAAAGAAACTCGGAAAAAACTAAATTACGACAAGTAACTGTATTTAAAATAGTCTTAGAATGTATGAGAAATTGTTACATATAATTATAACAATATTTGTTTAATACAAAAAAGTATTACAGGAATAATCATATTTTTTAAATTTATTTCGCTAAGGTAAATTATTAAAAGTCATTTACTTACATAATATTCATTAATAGTGTTGTAGTAAGCGTTTTAGTGTTGTTATTTCGTCATTTGACAGATTTCTCGACTTGGTTCGACGTTAATCAATTCCAACAAGGAACAGTGTAAAGACGCCATTTTGAGATCAGTGTTAAACAACAGATTTTTGTTATTAACGGTGTGGCGTAAATAATTCATGATATTATAGAAGTTAGACAGGGTACAATACGAATTTTGGTATAATTGAAAATAGACGGAGTTTAGCGTATTCTTCGTGAATTTATCACTAGGGCCGAGGTGCCAGAACGACGACGCGTTGTTCAGATAAAGTTTATTTTATGACTTAAGCGAGAACATTAATATTCATTACCGGGGCGAAATGAACTAACTTTATTATATAATAAAGATCAAAGAGTGAACGTGCTCGCAACGCTTTCCGGGGTTTTATTTTAACCTTCAAAATTGCACCCTCATAATACCATGCAGAGAGAATGTAGGGCAAAAAGTAATTGTTTTTGCATCGTGATCAAATTTATATTTATCGTGCTATACATTCATGCATCTAATAAACTATGAATAATACTTCAGTTTCTAATTTTATTTAATAAGAATGGGGTAAATACTACAAAATATTATATTCTTGGCTACTATTATATTCTATTCCTCATAATACTGATAGCCAAGATCCTTACCATCTCAATTTTCTTAAGCATATTTTTATTATTTAACTAGCTGTGCCCGCGACTCCGTCCGCGTGGAATAGTGACTTTGGGCAGCATTTTTTGGATATATCTTTTGGTTTATTTTGGATTACAAACCCTATAAACCCTAAAATATAAAGAAATATATATATAAATAATAAAATATAAAAGAAATATGCAAACAATCAGTGTTATCAAATGCAACTGTTACGCCATGCGCACCCGAAATAAGTGCGTTCGAACCTAAAAAACCAGCCTAAGCTAAACCCTATTTCATATAATTAATGACATAAATCTGAGGTCAACTTAAATTGGAATTCAAAAATTTCCGAAACTGATAATTTTTAGCTGAAACTGGTTTTTTTTCTAAAATAAAAGTAGCCTAAGTTACTCCTTGTTACATCAGCTATCTGCCAGTGAAAATGCCGTTAAAACCGGTCCAGCCATTTAAGAGATTAACCGGAACAAACAGACAGACAGACAAAAATTGTAAAAAATGTTGTTTTGGTATAATGTACTGTGTATACATTTGGATGTACTTAGTAAAAAGCGGTTATTATAATATTACAAACAGACACTCCAATTTTATTTATTTGTATAGATTTGAAGAAATCAAACCATCTGTTTGGTATAGTTATTGAAAGAAATAGATACATAAATTAGTAAAATATGTTTGTTTTAAGTGCGGATCCATCCGACCTATCGCTGGAAGAAGTGTCTAGAATATCCTGGTAATATTTTTAGATATATATTTAAACTATTTTATAGTGGTTGTTTAAAGTAGAAGTTCTGAAGTTTAAACAACCATCTTGTTCAGAGCAACCAACGCTTATCTGTAAGTTAGCTCCATTTCAACTCTAACTTGCAATATCGATTTTTAAATATCCGCTTTTTAACAATCGAGATAACTGTTCAGAGAAATATTTCAGAATTTTCTGGCTTTAAATTCGTACATCTATTTTAAATCAGCAGGCAGACCAGAAGAGCGCCGGGGGACGAAATCCTGACCCCTGGCGCCAACAATTTAGAAGAGCGCCTTAACAAAGGGCGGGCCGGCGCCGGCCCGGGCCAGGAGATCGGCAGGCCATATATCCGTGGGCCTGGGCGTAGGTGATAGAAGAACAGCGGGGTTTTTTAGTGGGTAGTCAGGTAGTCGAACATCTTTCCCGGAGCCCCCGGAGTCACATATCCCTCGGTCCCCCCGGGCCGGGGAAATCCGGTAAGAGAGGTTTTTCCCCGAGACCAAAAAAAAAGGAAGTGATAATTTTGTTCGTAATCTATACAAGCGAAATACATCACGAGATCTTTAATTTCTAAAACTATACACCTGATTGACCTCATTTCGCGATGTAGACTCTCATTGAGAAAGGCTTTACGGAAATAATATTTATATGGCAGAACAACGTTTGCCAGGACAGCTAGTGTAAATACATATATACGCAAAAAAGTAGACATTTCAAATAATGTTTCTTGAAATATCAATCAATAGTTTCGTAGTTTATTGATGAAAAATCCATTACAAACGATCTGTCTGTAATGGAATATTTTCTCTGACGCGTTTCTTGGTAAAAAAGGTGGTATATACATTTTCTTTTATCATACTAGTTTATTGTTAATGTTTTATTACAATAAAACACTAATATAACAACCAAATATGATATTCATAAATCGTTGGAATGAAATAACAAATTTAATATTGGAGAACGTCGCTTTACTTTGTGCTAGCATTTTAAATAACTATTTTACAAATTTTAAATTCTCCGGCGTAGGTCCGCATCTTCGTGTCATGTTGAGTGATATCAGCATATATGCTGAATAGTTAAAAATAACAAGACATCATTATGTAAGTAGCAAGTAGTAGTTTATAAACTAGGACAGTTTAAACATTATTTTCTGAATTAATTTTATCTTTTAGTAAATACAATGTTAAAAATTAATAAAAACTTTAAAGACCAGTTTGCTGCTTACATAATGATTATTGTTATTTTTAACTTACTATAAAATATTATAATCATTTCACTAAATTCTTTCAGTAAATATTCTAGTTAAAATTCATTGCATTGTAATTCGAGTGTGACCTGTACAAGTAGTACGAATATTTCGATATTATCGTATATTGAACGTTACAGTTTTGAAAACTTAAACAATACTCGGTGGGCATTTTAAAAACTAAAAATCGAAAGAACGAAAATTTTAATCGTGACTATCGTGTAGTAATCAAATAAATTAGCTATATGAATATTGTAATGAAATCGGCAGCAGAATACGTTTTTAACGTTCGCTATCGCATAATTTACTCGATACGATTACGTGACTAAAACGGTACAGACTCATGCTAGGGGTACTGAAGTAAGAATGAGGCTATATTTAAACTTTCCAAAAGAGTTGCGACTAAATGGATTTCTTTAAGTTTTTATGTACTGTAAAATTCACCATTCGGTTTCTACTTTCAAGATTGCCTGGCACGTTACTCTGTTATAATGCCCTGAAATTATAAATTTTCTTTATAATCCCTGCAGTTATATGATAACAAAATATGCTTGGTACACAGTTACATAATCCTACGCGTCGTTGACACGTTATGAATTATGTTCACTTAATTACTGTTATGTGCTTAATTCACATAATCCATCTGAGCGTTGCGTATCCCACATAATTGCGGTGTGGAATTTTGCTATGCGACGTCTGGATTTTGTGTCTCGTCTTTACACACAACGAATATGAGTATGGTAACTTTCCATTTCCACCACTGCTTTATACGGCTGATATATATTAATCCTTATAGTAAGGTGGATTTAGGGTTATATCAGCTAAGTGATTGCAAGATTTTTTTTATCATAGTAACAGCCCATGGCGTCCTACTGCTGGGTATCGGTTGTTCCCCTAGAATGATCTTGCAGTATACCCGCCATGCTTGTCCAAAGTGGATTGGCGGGTTACTCATACCAATGATCTCAGTATGTAGGGGCTTTTCTCACGATGTTTTCAACATCGGTACGATTACAACAACAACTACAAATAGGGCAGGAGTAACAATACTAACTTCTGTGGCCGGGGTCGGCCTGCCGTAAAGGGCGACAAAACAACCCTACCTACGTGATAAGGCTCTAAGCCCATCTGAATGGCAACCACCTCCGGTGTAGAAGTATGCCGCCATAATAACCTTGTGTTCCGGCATTAGTGACCCAGGTTCCTGTACCCCGCGCCCTGATGTGATAGCAGCGTGTTCGCGATACCCCTAGTATCACAAACATCCATAGGCGACGGTAACTGCTTACTATTAAGTGAGTTGCCAGCCTGTCTGCTGTTTCTCAGCAATATAAAAAAACATATTTATTTATTTAATTCAGACGCTAAGTCCATAAATTGTTAGTATAATTTTAAAAACTATGTTAATACTTAATAACTACCAGTAATTTAGTACTTTGCGTCAATGTCCACAGTAGGGGACCGTCGAGCTTGTTCGCTATGACGTTCAGGATGGTGTTGCTGATCCCGCGCACCCTGGCCAGCGACGAGGCTGTCCTTATACGCCAAGTGGCGTCAAAGCTATCCATTCGCTCGTAATATGTGAACATGCTGGCGGCACTGCAGTCGCGCGGCAGTCGCAACAACATCCTGAACGCATTTTTGTATTGTAGGGAATTGTAAGCCTGTTGGGGAAATGAGACCCACAGATTCGCTCAATACACGGACCTGCAATAAGCCTTGAATAGCGGTATTTTAACTGCGTCCGTGCATCCAGCGAATCTGCGGGCCAGCATGTTAGCCCGGATCGACAACGCCCTGCACTCCCTTTCTATATCTGCATCGTCTTTAAGTCCGTCGTTCACCAGATGCCCGAGATATTTAATTTGGTTCACTCTCTTAGTGGGTATTCCATTTAAAGTTACAGGAGGAACATGATGAGGGCTACGGCCCGCGGTCCCAAACACCATGCACTCAGTTTTTCGCACGTTATAAATAAGACCGTGCGAGCTAGCGTACGTCTCGCACACAGACAGGAGCTTTCGCAATGCACTGATCAAAGAGTTAGTAGCATCATATCATTAGCATAATTTAGGGTGTTAACACTCATTCCGTCAACATAACAGCTTACTGGTAGGCTATTGAGTTCTTCGATCAATGCATTTACATACAAGTTAAAGAGCAATGGTAAACTAAACCCCCCTTGCCTTACACCGTAATCCAACCTATACACTTCAGACACCTCCCCCATCCATTTAACACTGTACGCTGAGTTCAAGATTGTTTAAATTCAAAAAACATGAATGTTTCGGTTATCGTACTATAACATGTCGGAACTATATAGTTAAGCATGTTATACATCTGAATGTAATACAAATGAACTAATCCTTTAGTTTCCGAAACGGGGAGTGCTCGCAGCGTGATCTCGCATCTAGTTGCGAATAATTGAGTGGCGCCCGCTCAGCTACCACTTTAAGTGTTACACTTAATTAGACCACGTGAGAACCGCTTAATACCGCTCTGCGTGCGAGCTTTATGGCCATTGTTGCATTAAATGTACGCAATCACCACCCGTTATGGTTTTGTTCTCCGTGCATATCAATTATTGTGAGGCGTTCATGGATTTGTGACAGGTTGTGGTGAAGGATATTGTTGAATGAAAAATACTGAATATCGTTTGCTCTTTTGAACAGAATTGTTGTATTTGAGTATGAATTATTTTTAAGCACTGAAAATTATCCGTGCAGGAGCGGAGAAAGAATACTGACGTCTGCGACCAAGGTCGGCCTGTCGTAGAAAGCGACTAAACAACCCAAGCTAGGTGGTAGGGCTCTATCATCGACTGGATGGCAACCACTTCTGATCTCGAACTATGACGCTATAATATGCCTTACTTACTCCTTACCTATACCTTGTGTTGTGTCCCGGCAAAAGTAACCAAGTTTTAGGTAGGCGGTTAGTAGCGTGTTATTGATGCCCTTGGCGTTGCAAACATCCATAGGCGATGGTAACTGCGAAATTCAAAGTAGGTTTTTAGCTTGTCTGCTGTCTTTAGTGGGTAGTCGGGTGTCAACCATCGTTCCCAGAGTCCTAAATGCCTGTCGACTCCTCCGGGTCGAGGGGACTCGTCAATTAACAGAGTTTTTCCTCTAAAAAATGATATTTATCTCACTTTGTGTGGAATCGACACATGTCTTCTTCTTTCGCTCTCCTGTATTAACCGTCATCTTATTATTGCAAACTTTTACGTAATTTATATTTTTTTAGGTGTACACAACCTTCTGTATCAATCCACTTTCATTTTCCTTGTTGGCATTTTTAATTTCGCGTAAAATGACATACTTCGCTAGTCTGTTACTTTTAGTTTAAATTACCCTGACATCTACTAATTACTAATTTAATCAATTTACGTAATTTCACATATCCATCAAAGCATTTACATCTCCGTAGCGTGTTACATACCGTATTATCTTTCCACTGTACACTCACTAACATATATATATTTTTTTATATTAGGACTGGATGAGATGATCCAAGTATTCCAACCTGAAAAGAAATGTTACGTCTCGTGCTGTTTGGGTCACATAGAGCATGGGATTTACATACTTGAATGGGAATTATGTTTAGCAATAATTTATAAGACTTCAATGAAAAAAAAAATATTTTTAGAGGTATAATTTTATATGTAGTCAACTTGAAAACATAAAAATACAATGAATGAAACTGTACTTTTTTCACTAATACAATTAGCGGACACGTAAGCCAAAACAAACCATTTTTTTATGATATCATTACCAGTATTTTGTACTCCATAGGGATTGCACTCGAGGTCGACATTATATACGTATATTACATTTACGTGGGCACTAAACCAGCCAGGCCGTAATTATTGTAAGGGAATCCCAATGACGATGTAATGTAATACGATAGGAAGACCCGCAGCTGTATGCACTTCCCAACCGGGACTCCATGGCTTCAAGGATTAGGGAATTTGTTTCTTAATTTATCTTCTTTTAGTTTTAAATACACCCTTACAGGATTAAAGTTCTAATAATTATGTACATCATATAAATAATGACGTTGCAAACAGTCTCTATATATTTTTTTTTATTTTTTTTTATTTTATTTGGAAAACAAACAGTGATATAGCTAAAAACTAAAACTTAGAATAAATCTAAAACACTATTAATGTGTTTTCACAAGTATTTACCTGAAACAAACTTAAAGTTAGGTAAAATTAAACTTACATCTAAACAATATATAGTTAAAAAGAAACAAAATTAACAAAAATAATATAGAAAAAAATAAATACATGTAAAGAAAAAATTATATTAAGAATTGCTTGCAAACCAACTTTTAGACATAAAGGACAGAAACGATCGTGGGGAACTATTAAATAAGTCTAAGTCAGAGTCATTGGCTACTAAATTGTTAAATACTTTAGATGATCTAACAAAAAATGAGTTCTGTCTATAGTTGGTGGAGCAGTGGGGAACAGCGAGGTATTGTGGGCATCTGAACGACCTCGTTGACACATTTAAATTAATTTTGCTAAGAAGAGGTGGACAATCAACATTATATTGTGCTAGTTTAACTAATTGTACAATATCTGCAATTTTACGTCTCTCTTGTAATGGAAGAATATGGTTTTTCAAACATCTTTGAGTATAATTTAGATATTTAGTTTTAAATTTAAATTCTATGTGTTTGAGAAATTTTTTTTGTACACTTTCAAGTCTATTAATATGATTATCATATTGTGGATTCCAGATCTGAGAACAATACTCGAGGATACTACGCACATAAGAACAGTACAATACTTTTAAAGTTTTAACGCTTTTGAACTGTGAGCTAGATCTGTATATAAATCCTAAGGCTCGATTCGCTCTCTTGACTATATAGTTTATATGATTTTCGAATGTTAGCTTGGAGTCTAAGATCACGCCAAGATCACGAATTTCAGTGACATTTTTAATTAACAGATTTTGTATAGTGTATTTAAAATTAATAGTTACGGGTTTACGAGAAAAATTTATGACACAACATTTACATACATTAATATCTAGTCTATTTTTTAAACAATACATTTCAAGACGATTTAAGTCAGATTGTAATTCTAAACAATTTTCTAAGGAATCTACTTTTTTAAAAATTTTCATATCGTCGGCATAAAGTAAAAAATTTGAATGTACGAAACAATCTTTAATGTCATTTATAAAGATATTGAATAATAATGGTCCTAAAAGAGATCCCTGTGGAACGCCTGACGGTACAGAAAACCATAGTGAAGAGTGTCCGTTTACCGCAATTGCCTGAGATCTATTGTTAATGTAAGACGTGAGCCATCTGAAGAGATTGCCGTGGATTCCGGATAATAATATCTTTTGCAGCAATATTTGATGGTCGATTCGGTCAAAAGCTTTACTGTAGTCTGTATATATGGTATCCACTTGACCTCCAGCGTCCATGTTAAGTGTAGTGTAATCTACAAAGAGTAACATATTTGATGTAGTTGATCTTTTTTTTTATGAAACCGTGTTGTTGAGGAATAAAGACGTGAGACATAGAGTTATAAATTTGGTTGTAAACAATTCTCTCAAAGATTTTTGCAAATAAACATAATTTGGAAATAGGTCTATAATTTTTTATGTCACCTTTATTACCATTTTTAAGTATAGGGGTGACAAACGCTGATTTCCACACATTGGGAACAATACCTTCTGCCATTGAACGCTTAAATAACAATGTCAATGGTACTGCCAAGGATATTGCACACTTGATTATAAATACCGCTTCAATTTTATCAGGCCCAGCTCCCTTTGTGAGATCCAACGAATGTAAAAGTTTTAGAACACAATCATGATTAATTTCTATATTACCTATATCACATGGAGTATTTATTGGTTCTGAAGTAATTGAAGAGCTTGTCTGTGCGGAACTAGGAAGGAAGGTAGATTGAAAATAGGTGGCAAATAAATCGCACACCTCTCCAACTGAATTTGCAGTTTTATTTTCATAAAATAATTGTGAGGGTAGTGAATTTCCACCTTTTTTATTATATTTCACAAATGACCAAAACAATTTCGGGGAAATAGTTATAGATGCTTCAACATTTTCAATGTAATTGTTATAACACGTATGTTCTAAACCCTTTGCCCGCTTTCTAAGAAGAGAGAAGGAATTGTAATCAGCAGGATTTCTGTACTTCTGATATTTTTTCAAAAATTTGTATTTTTCTTTTAAAACTTTTATTAGGGGGGCACTATACCAAGGAGGAAAACGTTGCGGATATATAATTCGGTGGGGTACATATTTATCACGCAAATCATATATCTTTTTATAAAAGATATCTATAGCTTCCTCCAAAGGAACGTTGTATAATAGGACTTCCCAGTTGATCTGGGCTAAAGTCAAATTTAAGTTGGTATAGTCGCCTTTGTCATAAAAATATTTAAGATGGGGCTTTGATGTTAAAGGGTCCATACTTGAAACTTTAATCGATATGTCCAGTGATTTATGATGGAGGTCCTCAGGAACGAAAGGATCATCGCTAGGTGTTACAACCAAATCTGAGTTGCATAAAACTAAGTCTAAAATTCTATTATTAATATTTCGACAGTGGTTGAATTGTACTAGATCGCCTGTATCGACTGTATCAAAAAAGAAACACTGAACTTGGTCCATTTTCCCTACGGGCCTCAACTCGTTTTGTTCGAACTTCCAATCAATATGACTAAAATTAAAGTCTCCCATTACAATAATTATGTCATCTGGATATAGATTAATAATGTGAAATAATTTCTCAGTGAAGTTATGAAGCTGTGTGTTAATAGAATTGCCAAGATTTTGCGAACATAGATACAAAGCACAAATGTGAACTTTACGAGAGTTTCGACCATTATTATTAAGAGTAATTGAGATCCACAAGTCTTCGGCCGAGGAAGACCATTCAGGTTTCTCGACTGCCTGCAAGTCATGACGTACAGCCAGTATAACCCCACCGCCATATTTTTCTTGAGTAAGCGTGTAGTCCCTATCTCGTCTCCAAACCATGTATCTGTCATCAAAAAGTTCCGAACTCCCTATACTCGACGGAAGCCATGTTTCCGTAAGCGCTATGACGTCGTAAGACTGAAGAAGTAAATTGCGTTTGAACGTGTGTGTCTTGGTGCGTAGCCCTCGAGCATTTTGGTAATATAACTTTAAATAGTTGTTAGCCATATTTAATCAAAAATACTATCACTAAATTATTAACTAGAGTAGTGATGTGGTAATTATTATAAGAAATTACGATCTGGCAACCATAGAGACATACTAATTTGTAGAAAGACGGTAAATAAATTATCACAGAAAAAACAACGTCAAGTATACAAGATATATACATCAGATCAATAGTGAATAGTACATATCGATGTAAGATGAAATAATATTGATATGATGTGAATACTATAAAATTTATATAAGACTTAAAATGAAAGGATACTTTAAAACAATGAAAAATACCAAAACCTCGAGTATCAATCCCATTTACATTAAGCGATCGAAAATACAAATTAATAACTTTTAAAAATATGTTAATCATTATTACTTTAACAAATCTAAACAATACATAAACATAATGCGTATTTGACAAAATAGGGTAAATATAAAATATTTTGTGAGTAGTTATCAAAAAGTTAAGTTTACATGTACGAAAATTAACTCTAAGACTTATGAATGTGCAGACCAAATTAGTAGTTCCGTACAAGTAGCATACGGGTGAAATTGGCGTGAGTAATGTTTTCATTACAAATGTTAATCTGTTGAGATTACAAATGAATGAATCTGAACAAAAGACCAGGACAAAGCAAGTGGTTCTCAAACTATTACTGTGATGCATTATTATAAACGTAAACAATATTAGTAAAGTAACATTTTTACGATATACTGAACTATAACAGAAACCATCGATATAATAATATTGAGTATATATACGCATTAAGAAATTTTTTGTAGGTCTATTTCGGTTTTTATAAAAAATACTGGCGAGGTATCTGATTTTCTTGCCATTATTCTTGCATGTCTGACCCACACATATTTGAAATTATTTTCTTTGGCTAAACTTTTCGCTTTGTTTAATAGGTTTTTGTTTTTTTGTGTAAGATGATCGTTGACGAAGAACAAATTGTCACCAGAAAGTCCAATGTTACTTAGAGTGAGTTTCTTGCTCTTCCGAGAGAGAGCCACAAAGGCTTCTTTCTTGTATCTGTTATGAAAGGCGACTAATATTGGTTTTTCACTATTAGGGATCTTTGTCGGGATTCTTGCAATATAATTTATATCTTCACTTCCAATTTCAATGTTTATAAATTTACCAATATTTTTAATATAGTCGTATAGATTTTCATTCTTTTTTAATGGGATTCCTCGGATTTCGACATTATTTGCCCGAGCCCACTGATCTCTTTCTTCCATGTCTAATTTTATTTTGTTAATTTCGGATTGCAGACTTGGTATGTCTTTAGTGATTTGTTCCACCTTTAAGACACGTTTTTCCACGTTTTTAACCGAGTCCGAAAACCTACCAATTAGATTATGTGCCATCTCAAGGGATTCCCTTAAATTATTAACCTCCGTCTTAATAGACTTAATGTCTTCGAAAAGCGCCGGAAGGGGAGCAAGTTGAAGAGCAATCGCACTTAACTGGCTTTGTATGTTATCCAACTGGCTTGGTTGTGGTGACGAGGAACCTGGCGTAGTGCAAGGGGTGCACTTGCATTTAGAGCATTTCCAGGTGCTTTTTCGTTCACCCAGCTTACGAAAACCCGTTTCAGTTATACCCGAGCATTGAAAATCAAACTGCTTTTTGCACACACTGCACACCGGACCATCCGAGACTAACATATTGCAACTGGCACACGAAAACATGTTGGAAAACTTTGAGAAGCACTGATTTTTATTTACTTTAAGCACGCGTTTGTTAAGCGAGGCGGTCCGAAGACGACTGACTGATATGAAAGTTATTTTCTGCTATTTTAGGAGTTTTTAAATATATCAGGCAATATAAATTTTCAGAATAAAATATATATAATTAATAATAAATTTATAGACTAGTATTCCATAAATCCCAACTTGCTGCGCAGGTCCTCACAGGTATCCTTTTACGGGGAACGGACGGATACATGTATGCCACGCTTGTTCAAGGTGGCTTGACTGCACACACCGATTAGTTCAGTAAGTAGACCTCCTCACGATGTTTCACTTCAATTGTGCTATGATATGCATTTTAGGCTACAGAGCCTAATTCATGTTGACTACCTCACAGTTAATATATATATATATATATATATATATTTCACAGTTAATCTTCTTCTTCCTCCTGCCCTTATCCCACATTATATGGGGTCGGCATAACATGTTACATATTGTAATAGTTGTGGCTTAGTTTTTACAACCGGCAACCTGCCTGACGTTAATCCCTTTATAGGTAAAAATCTGTCATCCTTTTTATATAAATTATTTTTCTCGTTTCTCATTGAAAATAGGACACGAAATTTCGTTGTCAATCATCTAATATATCCTTAAGTGACATTTTATTGATTTCTTCTTGAATAAACAACATCCGAGTGTCGATTTAGGTGTGCAGGGTGGCACTTTTGCCGTGTCGCCGACTTTTACTGGGTCCGTGCACAATTCACATTCGACAACTACGTCACGAGGGCTTCTAAATAGGAAATTTGCAGTGCCGAGCATCTTCAAATGCTCTTGGTCCTGCATTCCGTTGCGCTTGAATGCAGACACAGGCAGCTTGCGCACAATGCGTCCATCATCATATATTTTAGTGGTGGCTCACAGCAATCTTCCTTTTGGCAAGTTAGAGGCCGTGAAACTCGCGGCTTCTTTTCACAACAGTATATAACCTTCGGCGAAGGACATCGTGGCAAGCAGGGATAGCACATAGGTGGATCTTTACTACAAGGGGCTAATAATATCGGACATACTGCAAATAGCTCGCAGTCTTCAGGGTAATAGCATGTCATTTTTATTTAGATATTACTTCTTTTTTTATCAAATTTTATATCATAATAAATTTCCACTAGTATGTTGATAAGTTAATTTAATCACAGTTAATATATATTATTATTAATAAGTAAATAAGATAAGAAATAAGGGGTTGGCCTGTCGTAAAAGGCGACAAAACAAACCACCCTACGTGGTAGGGCCTCAAGCCCGTCTGGATGGCGATCACCTTTGGTCTTAAGTATGCCGCCATAATAACCTTGTGTTGTGTTCCGGCATTAGTGACCCAAGTTCCTGTACCCATTCGGGACAGCAGCGTGTTCGCGATACCACTGGCGTTGCAAACACCCATATGCGATGGTAACTATTACATTCTAAGCGGGCCTTCAGCCTGTCTGCTGTCCTACAGCAATAAAAAAAACTTATAGAACAAGATTAGACTGGCTTGGAACCCTACCACGTAGCTAGGGTTGTTTTGTCGCCTTTTACGTCAGGTTGACTTCAGCCGTAGGGGTTACTATTCTTACTCCGCCCCTGCGCGGAGAAAAATATGTTATAAAATCAATAAATATGATGTTAAAATACAATATATCGTGTAAACACACGCAATTTAATTTTTACGTAGCAAAATAAAGTAAGTACTTAAAAAAACTGAAAAAGTAACTGGACTTCGTATTGATGAATATTTCAATTAAAGCGAACTAACTCGTCCCATCAAGAGAACAAACTACATGAGACAATTGTTTCACATAAAGGGAATGCAGGGCTCATAACAATGCATGAGTTTACTCATGATACAGTTAGTCACTCATAAAGTCTAGTGTCGCATCGAAATGGCTATTAACATATCTAGACTCCCATGAGAACATTTAGCTGCAATAACATTGTCTGGTCATATATAATGCATTACTAGTATTTTATTTATTTATTTATCTACTTTATTCGGGAAGCAAAGAATCAAAATAATATAAACATACAAAATGCATATATTGACTAAGTTTCCACTAATAAATAGTACATCTTTTTAAACAAAGAAAGAAACAAAGAAAGATAAATATAATTCAGTTTAAGCTAATTGTTTTTTTTTATCATATATCATCGTCAGCCTATTGAAGTCCACTGCTGGACGTAGGCCTTTCCCAAGGCATGCTACAGAGCCATATCTCCGGCTAGTTGCATCCAGTCCTTGCCAGCTATTTTACGCAGATTGTCGCCCCACCTCGCCGCTGGGTGTCGTACGCTACGTTTGCCGAGTCGCGGTTTCCACTCAAGATTAAGAAGAAGTTTCCTATCGGTTATCGGTTCTGCGACAGATATGGCCGGCACACTGCCACTTCACCTTGCTGATTCAAGAAGCGATATCGGTGATTTTGGTTCTCTGACGGATCACTTCATTACGAATGCAATCCTTCAGAGAAACTCTCAGCATGGCTCTCTCTATAACTCACTGAGCGACTTTGAATTGGTGGACCAGCCCTACCATGTCTTGGCTCCGTACGTGATTATTGGTAGGACGCATTGGTTAAAGACTTTTGTCTTAAGGCAATGTGGTATAGGCGTACATATATACTATTACAAAAAACTTTAAATCATATTATTTTTAATGAAAAATATATTTTGAATAATAATAAATCTTTATTGTAACACATTATTATAATAACTCAATGAACCCTAGTCTCCAAACTAGACAAGAACTATATATATATATATATATATATATATATATATATATATATATATATATATATATATATATATATATATATATATATATATATATATATATATATATATATATATATATATATATATATATAAGGTGTATGTGTGTGTGGGTTATGTGGGATAATCTATATTTTAACTAATTCATTTTACTCAGTAATTCCTCAATTTCTTCATAATTTAGGGTTAAAAGCCACGATTTCAATTCATATTTTAACATGTTGCTGTTGTACTCAGTAATATTTTTAGTTTTGTTAAATTTATTGTATATGAGCAGACCTAGAAAGTTGATATTTCTTTTAGCAAATATACTTTTGGTTTTTTGGTAAAGGAAACGAGATATATCTTTTTAGAGTTTTGGGTAGAGTGGGAACTATTAGACAATGATACCTTTTTACACATTCCAATACAAATAACTTACTTATGATTAAATCATAATTTAAGTCAGAGATTGCGAACAAGAAAAAATTAGTACACAAGATATGATATTGTCAAGTCAGATAGTCGTATTTTATTTACAACACAAAAGACAGGCATATAGTTCATATTTGTTGGCAAGCAGTTCTTCTTCATTGGAGCCAAAGATCGTTGCTGAATATTGTTAGTAAAAGGGCTTTCTGATCCCTAATGCCAATCTGCTTCTTTTTTGTCTGTGTGTAAGGTGTAATTTATGGCCGTTTAAGGCCTTTTAGGACTCACTTGAAGTGTGAGCTTATTTTTATTTCCAAATGGGGTTACATGGCTAACTTCTTGTAGGTCTTCGTTCTTGGTCCCATTTAGAAGAATTCAAGATTCTTTAATGCATGTCTTTCATGTACGACGTTGGAGTCTTTGAAATATTAAGGACAAGTGCGAATTTACACCTTAAGACGTCCGTAGTGCAACGACTAACACACACCAGAATGCTTCTAAAGGTGACGGCATTACGGTTCCGAGTTTGAGCATTTATGATAATATTTATTCATTTAAAATAGAAAAGTGCTTTTAGGTAATAAAGCTCTGCTTGTTTTGGGACTGGAAGTCGTTGTGTGAAATGTCACAGAATTTTTGATATATCACCTTCCTGATTCACGCATCGGCGTCCAGAACATCAAGTTTGAGAATTTCTAATTAAAATAACACTAACCGTGAGACATGGAGACATCTGAGGTTTTAAAGGACAAATTGAACGCCGAAATCTGAGAAAGACCCGTAATTTGCGCCTATCGAATCTCATAAGAGACAGTTTACTTTGCACGACGTTTTTATGAGATATTACGGTAACAATATACGCGTATATTAGGAACTTTAGCAATTGTATGTGAACCCCTTATGTTTTGCCGAGCTATTTCAACACAAAGTTTCGACTTTTACGATAATGTCAGCCATTGCCATTCAAACCCGCTAAAACTTTATCAATGTGTGTGAAGGGATAAGCGTTCGACTCATGGAGCTTTGAGGTAAGGAGACCTATCTTGTACTGAGACACGTAAAGTAACGTGTGTCAACTGACAAGGCACTCGCTGGAAACCGGCAAATATTTGATCTAATCGTGTTTTATACGGTGAGAAAGATTCGATGGCTAAGTAATCCATCTCTTGTCGAAATATTTATACTTTTAATTTCCCATCTTCCACAATCAGTGAGTTGACAAACGTGCTGCCGTTGTTTTTTTATAGCTGAAGTTCAGTAGTGAATATAAATAAGTGATGGGTTTCACAACCCATATCTTTCTTTTTTATTACTTTTACTATCTATTCTACATTTTATTTTTTAATAGCTGCAGTTTATCAGACAGGCAAATAACCACTCGATCGCTGCTAATCACCGTTGCCTATGGATGTTTGCAATACCAGAGGCATAGCCAACGCGAAGAAATCCCATAAAATAACTGCCCAATACCATAACCCCAACTATATTTGAAGCCAGGTTTTAAAAAAAGTAGTCAGTGGTGCCACTTTGTTGTATGCTTTTTGACGCATATTTACATATGAATTTTTAAACAAGCAGCTCCTTTCCAGTAAGCTCAATGGATCAAATTTCAGCTACCTGACGTGTGAGTGAAGATTATTTGTCTAATGACATTTCTGTAATATAAAGTTAAGTTAGCATTTTCTTTATCGCCAAGAGCGTCTTTGACTTGGAATTATCGACTTAAGTAGGAAAGTACTTTTTGATCAAAAGAATCTTTTCTAACTAACGTTCACAGTAAAACCCCGATCAGTGTCTCACACAGTGTTTGTTTTGTATTATGTTTATTTTAATATTTTATATTATTTAACCTTCATATTATTATATTTTGCTTCAAGTATAGTGTTTATAAAACATTGATCTGCTAGGTTTCATGTTTTCAAGATGGTCTTTGGCTAGACTGTTGCAAGATTCAATCCCTAGGAATTATTATGATTATGATTAAATATACTGTGACAATTATTCACACAGCGCCATCTAGTTCTTAAGTAAGCGATGTGTTCTGATAGTGATGTTACTTACTGATCTTAAGATGAATTTCTATACTTTATTTATTTTCTTTTATTTACAAATAACCTGAAAGAAATAATAAACAGAAAAAAATTTTAACAGTAAATTTTATTACAACTTTCATTAATACATTGTAAATTCAATGATATTTTATATATACTTAGTCAGGTCATAAGTATTGTCACACAGTAAAAACTTTTCTTTTAGAATGCTGGCCACAAAAAAGTTTATTGAATTCGAATTTCGAATTGTTCATGAAAATAAAAATGTATACTTTTAGAATTTTACTCATTTTTAAATATGGAGTGGACGCTTAAAGAAGACCGTGTTGCAGTTATTGCGTTACATCGTTGCGGTTACGCGCCAATTCAAATTTTCAACATACTGAAAAATTTGAATATAACCAAAAGATTCGTTTATCGTACCATCAAACGATACAATGAAGACTCTAGTGTAGATGACAGGTCAAGAAGTGGTCGCCCTCGGTCTGTTAGGACTCCAGCAGTGATAAAAGCTGTGAAGGCACGAATTCAAAGAAATCCCAAACGTAAGCAGAAACTGTTGGCCCTTCAGATGGGGTTAAGCAGAACCACGGTGAAAAGGGTGTTAAATGAAGACTTAGGGCTTCGGGCATATCGAAAAAAAACAGGACATCGTTTGAATGCTCGTCTAATGGACCTGAGACTTAAGAGATGCCGCGCTTTGTTGAAGCGGTACGCGGGAAAAAAATATCGGGAAATTCTTTTTTCGGATGAAAAAATGTTTACCGTAGAAGAGAGCTACAGCAAACAAAATGATAAGGTGTACGCACACAGTAGTGAAGAAGCGAGCAATCGTATTCCGCGTGTCCAACGAGGTCATTTTCCATCCTCGCTCATGGTATGGTTGGGAGTTTCTTATTGGGGCTTAACAGAGGTACATTTTTGTGAGAAAGGTGTAAAAACGAATGCTGTTGTGTATCAAAATACAGTCCTGAAGAACCTTGTGGAACCTGTTTCTCATACCATGTTCAATAACAGGCACTGGGTATTCCAACAAGATTCGGCGCCAGCTCATAGAGCGAAGAGCACACAAGACTGGCTGGCGGCGCGTGAAATCGACTTCATCCGGCACGAAGACTGGCCCTCCTCCAGTCCAGATTTGAATCCGTTAGATTACAAGATATGGCAACACTTGGAGGAAAAGGCGTGCTCAAAGCCTCATCCCAATTTGGAGTCACTCAAGACATCCTTGATTAAGACAGCCGCCGATATTGACATGGACCTCGTTCGTGCTGCGATAGATGACTGGCCGCGCAGATTGAAGGCTTGTATTCAAAATCACGGAGATCATTTTGAATAAACTTTAATGTCATAAGAATCTATGTTTTGTTAAGTTCATTTTGGTATATGAATGGTTACATAATGAATAAACTTGTTACAATTATTTTACATTAAACATGTGACAGAATTTATGACCTGACTAGGTAAATTCATTGTTATAAATTACTCACAAATGTAAATCTTTAAAATTAAATTTTTTTCACATTTCTCAGACCTAAATGATAATTTAGGTTTTAACTAAGTGATTACGTTATAAGTTTTAATTACAAAAAGAACTAACCGACTTTAAACAATAAATTCACGATAACCCATTTGTTAGCCGAAATTTTAGTTGAACTTAGTTGACCACTTAAATACTCTATACAACGAAACCTTTGTACTTGCTCCGACCCTTTTAATTACACATAAAATAGGTATACAACATACGCTGGTGTTCACTGGACCAAGACACTTAGCGAGCAATGAATCAATGCTTTATTGACACATTTACAAGGGCCGATACTCAGGGTTGCACTGTTTTGCAGAATTTAATTAAATAAATAATTTATTAAATTTCATCTCGTATGCCTCAGCTCTTTGTTTGTAAAAGGATCAACAAATCTATAAATGCACTTAAAAGTTTTTTTTAAAGTAAAAGTCACTTTTATCACGAATATTTACATGGCCTATCATTCACCACATAATTTAAAATCATATACACTACAAATCATATACTCAAATTTAGTAAAAAGTAGTTTTAATTATGGTTATTTTTTATTTCTTTTATTCTTCAGATTTTTTAATTACCATACCAAATGTACTATTTAACATAAATCTGTCACTTAATTGCCTCAATAATTAGTAATTATCGATTATTATATTTTCCTGATCTAAGAAATCGTTTGTAAAAAGTTGACATCCTTAGTACAATATTCACCTTCTTTCGAAATAAATTTTTATTCAGCGTGACGTTAAGAGAGGTACTAATGAGCTTTACATGTTGTTTTATCTCATAATGTAAGTCATGAATTCGACCATAACCGTCCAAATACTTGAGGGCTTAGAACTCTCCACAGCCCTACTGCTGTTTGTAGTTTCACTCTGACCCGTTAGTATATTATTTGCTGTAGCGTAAGCATGTGAATGTTTGCATACATGTGGTGTTTAAGTAATTTGAAAACCAGTTAATTACGAATACCATTCGTTATTAATATTAATTAAGAACGGTAAATGTTTTATTTTTTATTATAATGCCCCATTTAGAGAATATGTTACTTTTACTTTTTGGGGGAAATGTCTTAAGACAAACGCCAAAAAAACTTTAATTCATCAGTTAGAGGAAACAAATTACATATTGTTGAATTCATTCAATGGTTACTTGTAAATAATAAATGAAACGCGACGTTCATTGTGCGAACTAAAAGTGTATTAGACACATCAAATGTACATAATTAGATCGAAATTTCTATTTGAAAATCTTAAGGCACACTTAAAAGTTGGTTAGGTGATGAATTGGTAAAAATAAAGCGTTGACTGCAAAAGCAAGGTAAATATAGTTCTTATTTCTATAAGTTTAACTTCATCTTTTGCTTAACATCACACTCTGATTACTCGTTGTATTTTAAAAGAAATGTAACCAAAATAAATAAAACATGTAGTTGTAGAGATATCATTTTTTCGGACGCTATTGAAAGGCTTAAAGGTTTTATTATTCTAAGCCCCATTCTAAGCCATTGCCCTATTGCATTACTGTTTGCAACGGAGCTCTTGAACATTGCTAAAGCGTATTTTTAAAATTTGGACCCAGCTGAGGTTATTTAATCCATTAGAAGGTTATATTGAATCTATTAAAAAATCGATTTTGATAAAGTATTGTCGATTTTTTAAAGCGTACGCATTGCTACTGCTGATCTAAATATCCATAGCTAACGATTAGAGAAAACTAAAAGATTAAGAGACCATTAGGTGGACTCATGTCAAAGGACTCCGGGACTAACAGGAATACCAAAGGCCGAGTAAAGTAGAGAATATGAGATCCCAAGTACCAAAGCGGAAGTTGAAAATGATGATAAGGTTATGGGATACTAGGTGGTTACAAGTTTACAACCGATAAAACCTGTAAGTCCAGTCAATAAAACAATAACTTTGCCATTTTATTTTGAGCTGAAAGGATAGGACCAATAGGAAAATTTGTGTGAGTGCTAGATATTTAATATCCTAAAAAGTCAGGTCCCTGAACCATCAGCAAAGCTTGAAAAAAAAATATCGAAAGCTCAAAAAAGTACTTTTGTCGAAATAACTCTTAATCTTAACTCTAACTTAAATAGATAATTAAATTTCCTACAAAAAGGTCTCTTAAATTCTCTTTTGCATAAGTGCGATAGTTTTCGCAAAAAACGCGTCTAACTGCAAAATTATATAAAATGTATTTTATCATTTATAAATAAGTTTTTCTTAATAAATAATGATGGACTCGTTGTTTTTGTAATGCTATAAGCAATATAAGTTACTTAAATCTGAAGACATACTATACTTTCAGAAATGATCGAAGGTACATTTGTTGTTGGGACTTGGAAAGTTATGCTTGTGCTTCCGTCTATTTGCGTCACTTTGAAATGAAGCGGAAGCGAAGTATTTGATATAATAGAGGCAAGTTATTATCACAAAAGCCTCCTACACTATTATCAATGCTAAAAATAGTCCAAGCTGCTCCACACAGATGTGAAACGGTCTAACGAATGGGTCTATTGATGTTATAATAATGGGTTGTTGGTTGCTTAGCAATTTGGCTGTGGAAAATTGAGTTGCTCAACGGTGAACATTTGATATTTTATATGATATTAAATTATCAACGCCCTCACATTTGCATCAATTGTCAGCGTGATTTATTTTTAGGAAATAGCTGATCAGATCACTAGCCGCGTTTATTATATTATAGTAAGAAATAAATCCTCTGAAAAAAAATGTATGAACGTGTGTCAATAATTGCAAAGCAATCTCGATCTTTAGACATGGACAAGAGCACGACTTAACTCCGTAAAGTAAACAAAATGGCCGATTTACTTTACTGTTTATTTACGCAAAAATACTAATTAATACCGCTTTTTACGAAAATCTAAGATAGATATTGCTTGACCCATTCTTAGACCGGGACCAGGCGATACAGTAATTTTATACTGAAATTCAAGGTCTACTTTTTACTAAACAGATGACTATTAAAATGTTAAAAACAGGCACAAAATCACAAGGTTTTATTGGTAAAATTATGTTGTACCTACACGAAGTACGACAAAATATTATAGAAAGTTTTGTATACTTAACAACACAACATGCCTTCTCGAAGGTTCTTCTTAAAAAGGAATTGTGTATCAGCTTGTTTACTTCAAATCTTCCATATTTCTATTAGAAATTATAAAGAAAAAATATTTTTATACAATTTGTGTATAATACAAGATATAGGAATATATTATAAATTAAGGGGATGCTGATGTGACAGAGGACTCCAGGATTAACAGGAAGGTCTAAGGTCGAGTAAAATAGAGAACATGAGATCCCAGGTACCAAGGCGGAAGTTGAAAATGATGATATTATGGGCTACTAGGTGGTTACTTTGCAGCCTATAAAACCTTAAGCGGTGTATTTGATCTTCTGGTCGCAATTGACCAAAGTTGCGATTGTTATGAATCAAAATTTGAAAATAATTATATCTTTAGAAACTAAATAAAAGACTTGACATCTATACATGCGTATTATAATTATTTATGAATATATATAAACAAAGGGTGTGCTTGAGGTAAATTTTAATTCCGACAGCAGGCATTAGCGTTATGAAACAAGCTTGTATTGAGGGGAAGTCGTAAGTTTAAGACCCTTTAACCACTTTGAAATTAGCATACTTATGTTAAGTCCCCATTTTTTAAATAAAAATTAATTGCGGATGCAGGCAATGCAGCTTGCTTTTCAAAGTGAAATTTTCAAATGGAAGTAAAGGGCTCTTTTTTAGCAGAGTAAATCCCATTTAACGAGGTAATGTTTGGTAAATGTTCAATATTAAGAGTTAAAACTTCTTAGTTTCTATACCCTAGTAAACATACTAGCTTGTAATTACCGTAACAGTATCTAGAGCGTCGAACTCAAGATGACCTATCGAGTTGACAAACATCTCACTTTATAACCCTTATTTTCTACCAAATAAAGTGGATCCTCAAATAATGGAGATGTATGTTTAAAATAAACATGATTCATATTGAAATGGAAGCAAATTACTGTTTCAACTTCCCATCGCGATTAAAAACTGGTGAAACTGTGAAAACTATCTTTTCTTGAACATTCCATCCTGGCATCCTAAACTTTCGCTTCGGATATCGAGTTTCACTGTTGAGTATTCACATAAGACGAAGCTTCTGCACTCAGTCTCAATCCTTCCTTTATAATGAACAAATGTGACATCTACATAAGTTTCTTCAGGGACAAGCTCCGTTAGAAAAACCGAATGATTTTCCATTGCTGCTTACAAGCTTTAAGAATTGTTTTATTACCTTTTACGTCGGCATCACATGGATGACCCTGTAAGACTATTGTGTAACTACGCTTCAGTAAGCATAATCAATGATCAACGTTCAGATTGATCGACGTATTTCATAACAAAACATAAATATAAATAATCAAAAGACTCATTAACTACCTTCGCTGGAGGTTAAGAAACATTTTTACACGCTTTATTAATATAAGTTAACACTTGACCTGTATGTTTGTACGTATATACGTAACTAAATCTTTATATGTAATCTTCACGTATTTTCAAAGATTAGAATAACCTGAAAATTGGTATACGTAACCAAGACTGATTAAAATACAATTATTTCATAACTTTGTTCCAATGTCCTGTCTAAGATCATCAGGATATATCAAGATCATTAGATAAATTTGCATCCACGGAGCGACGGTAAAAGCGACGGTAATGTGTGGGATGCAATTTGCCATATTTTCGTAACTCTCCTTTTAGAAATAGTTAATAATTGTTACATTTATTGCCATGCCCCCCTTTTACACTAAATTGAATAATTTTGTTAGTAACTTAACTTTCACTATAATTCTATTTTAATGTTATTAGTCATGATTGATTGTTGAACTTTTTATTAGCGTAACATGTGAATAAACTCTTCATGATTAAAATTAATTTTCTACTTTTTAGTTTAGTTTGCTAGTAAAGCTGTTATTTTCATAATAATTTATCATAGTTAGTTAGTTAGTAGTAGTTAGTTATTTATATAAGCTATTATGATAACTTATAATATTCCATAATATAAATATTTTAAAGTAGTTTATATATATATATATATATATATATATATATATATATATATATATATATATATATATATATATATATATATATATATATATATATATATATATATATATATATATATATATATGTGGGACTCCAATAAAGTAAAGATATGTAGATTTAGCAACAATTCTTTTATTTTTGTTACACACAATACAACTTATTTCGTAATCTCACATGACCTCTTTTTGACATCTCTCTCGGTGTTTTTTTTCTTAAAAACTTGCCATTAATATAAAACTTTCTCCCACACGGCCATCCTGGTTATTCATCTGTACCAGATGAACAAACTTCTTCTTCCACATCGACCCATGGCTTCATATGATCAGCCGAGCTGGTGGTATTAATAGGGCCATCACATTCACCAACTCTCTTAACAGCGTATCGTTCATGGTTCTTTTTGGCTACCACTTCATAGGGTCCTACGAATTTTGGATAAAGTTTGCTCCCTTGTGTAAATTGGGTACGTTTAATTGCGACCAGGTCACCAACTTTGTATTCGGTAGCCGCCTTTCTCTTTCTATTATAATTTCGGACGTTTTCCTCTTGAATTTTCTTTATGCTCTCTATGGCCTTTATTCTTAGTTCATCTCTTTTCTCATTATAATTCTGTATCTCTTCCTCTTCTATGTACTTCATAATTTCATCACTTTGATCTTTCATCTTTGTACCAAAAAGTAACTCAAAAGGCGTCATACCGACACTTCTTTGATAAGTACTATTAAGACAGCGTTGAACCCCGGAAACTCGTTTATACCATTTTGTAGGATTGTCAGCGCTTAACTTGCCTAAGACGCTTATAATTACTTGGTGGATTCTTTCTACCTGTCCGTTCCCACGTGGTTGACCAGTCGTAATCGTATAATGGGTTATACCTTCCTGCTGACAATAGTCTTGAAAATCTTTTGAGGTAAATGCAGCGTTACGATCGGAAATAATTCGTTGAGGCGATCCAAAAGTCTGTTGTTAGATCCTCAACTTGTTCAATGTCTCTTCTGTAGACAAAGACTTCGTAGGGTAGATCCAGGTGAACTTGGTGAAGCCATCCACTACAGTTAAAATGTACTTATAGTTTTTATTAGTAGATGTCAACGGACCAAGATGATCGATATGATACGTTGACAGTGGGACATCACCTTTATCGAGCGGATGTAAGTATCCTTCTTTTCTTCCTTTCTTTTGCGCAATCAAAATACACTCTACACAATTGTCTATAATCTTTCGAATCTTTTCTTTCAGATTTTCTATGTAATATTCTCTACTTACAAGCTCTTCAGTCTTTTTAATACCAAAATGTCCATACTCATGTTTCTTTCTTATAACTTCGTTCTGCATTCTTTTTGGGACCACAATAAGTCTCGTACCATTTTTTTCTTTACATACTATTCCTCTTTCTATAATATAGTCTTGATAGCGTTCTTTTTCTAGCATTTTCTTTAATAAGTTTATATGGGAGTCTTCGTCTTGTGCTTTCTTCAGGCGGGCGGCGGCTTCGGTAAGTATCATACAAACTGGGTTTCGACTTAATGCGTCAGCGTGTTTAAGTCTTGACCCTGATCTATGTTCTATTTCGTAGTCATACTCTTCCAGGAGTAGAGCCCAGCGAGCAACCCGTGGAGGTAAATCTTTCTTTTGTAATGTTTTAGTTAAAGCGGAGCAATCTGTTACAATTTTGAAACGAATGCCCAGCAGATACACACGGAACTTCTTAACAGCTTCGGCGATTGCTAGAATTTCTAGGTAGTAGCTGTGATAATTTCTTTCAGCTGGTGTCGTTTTTTTACTCATATAATAAACCGGGTGCATCTGATTATCTTTTGGATTCTTTTGTAGCAAAACAGCTCCATAACCTTCAGCACTGGCGTCTGTATGTAGTTCTGTAACTAGCTCTGGATCATAAATACGTAGGACTGGTGAGTTACACAGTATTCTTTTCAATTCATTAAAAGCAATCTCGCACTCTTCATCAAAGTAAAACTCAGCATCTTTCTTTAGTAAGTTAGTAAGCGGTCTTGCGATTAAGGAATAATTCTTAATAAATTTTCTGAAATAACCTGATAAGCCCAAAAATGACTGTAAGGACTTAATGTTATTAGGTGACTTGAATCTTGATACTGCCAGAATCTTCTCATGTGAGGGTCGTAGTTCATTGTCTTTAACTATGTATCCCAAATATTGTATCTCCGTTTTTATAAAGTGACATTTTTCCCAGTTAAATAGTAAACCATACTCTCCAGCTCTTCTAAACACTATTTCCAACTTTCTAAATCCTTCTTCTACTGTCTTAGATGGCAAAATCAAGTCGTCTAAGTATGATAACACAATACCTTCAGCGATAAGGTCTTGGAAAATATTGTTCACAAATCTTTGGAACACCGATGGTGCTGTACACAAACCAAACGGCATTTTCAAAAATTCGTACTGACCTTGAGGTGTTACAAAAGATGTAAATTTTCTGCTTTCCTCTTGGACATTCACGTGCATAAATCCGTTTTGTAGGTCTAAAGTCGTGAAAATCTTGACACCCTTCAACCTATCAAGCTGGTCTTCAATAAGGGGTAAGGGAAATCGGTCTTTCATAATCTTTTTATTTAGCTTTCTATAATCTATGCACAATCGGTAAGTTCCGTTTTTCTTCTTTGCCAGCACCACAGGACTGGAAAATTCTGATTTACTAGGTTGTATAATCTTCTTCAAATCGTATCAGCATCCTTATAACATCTTTAATCGTATAGTCCAGTAATCATCAAAATAAATTTTATCTTCATTCAATCTTATTTAAACATTGTTTTGACATTACAAACACGTCTCACAGCATTTTTAAGCGGCTTATTGTCGGTAAAACAGCACATCAACACGATGACGCGTCGGTATTTCGAATGAATTTCTTCGTAAATATTGCTAATTCTTCATCACTTATACTTCTCTGGATCCCGGACGAGCCCCAAAATTAGTTGTGGGACTCCAATAAAATAAAAATATGTAGATTTAGCAACAATTCTTTTATTTTTGTTACACACAATACAACTTATTTCGTAATCTCACATGACCTCTTTTTGACATCTCTCTCGGTGTTTTTTTCTTAAAAACTTGCCATTAATATAAAACTTTCTCCCACATATATATATATATATATATATATATATATATATATATATATATATATATATATATATATATATATATATATATATATATATATATATATATATATATATATATATATATATATATATATCACAAACTTTTCTAGTAAAAAGGGATTGCTATTATAACTATAAAAAATAACAACTCCTAACTTCCCACTGTTGGGCTCGGGCTCCCCATAGAGGGAACGAACAGTATAGCCGTCACACTTGCCCAAGGCGTATTGGCGGGTTAAACATACCGGTGATCTCAGTATGCAGGTTTCCTCACAATGTTTTCCTTCACCGTCGGTACATGGCAATTTTGCTATAATATGTACGTGCATGCCATTAAGGATTCAGAGGATCCGAGTAGAACAACACTGAGCATAATTATAAATACAAACAGATAAACACTTAAGTATAATGTTTCAAATGTAGACTAGTTCAGAAACATTAAATTTTGCAAAGTAGCAAAGTATTTATAGTTGCTAAACCCAATCATGGTGAGTGGATCTATTAAAAGCATTCAATTCGAAGCCCATGTGCAAAGTGTATCGATGTCAATACGACTAACACTTGTGTACTACATAAACCAGATGCCCTCTACCGAAACTCATTCGTAGTAGATTACAAGTTTAATCCACTAAGATGTTCACTATACCGGATAGTTCACCTTAGAATTTGTTAATTTAACACAATTACAGAGAAATGTAGAGCACGATAAACGGAAAATGGAGTAACCTAAATTACACACAACTATATAAATTAGTAACGGTAATCTGTTTTGTTTCGCATATCAGAATTATTAATAAAAAATTCGCAAATTAAAGTAGAAAGTACGTATTTCTTTAAAGAGCATTGCTTTTTATATAATGGAGGTCGCTTTACCCCCCAAACCCTTTTCCTGACATAGGTTTTTCGTCTAGCATGCTTCGTTGCTATTAACATTTCCCAATTTTACAGGTGAACGTTCCTGCTACCGCATCTTAATTCTGTTGAGTGCGTGTTTTGATGCAAAAAATTTCCAAGACAGATCTTGCATCTTTATTTGCCATTATTTCCGCAACTGTCTTCTCTTTGAGCTTATAACTCGCAGCAAGTTCCTATAGTAGGCATATCTTTAATATTTTGGTATGAGATCCTGGAAGTGGATTTTTATTTAAACTAACAATAATTATCTATAAATTGCCAGGGTTAACAGGCTGTAAATAATGTATCAGGAGGAAAACAAATAGCTAGTTTTGGCTTGTCTCTACCGAGTGAAATATTAATCATCAAAACCCAACCACAAGTCAGCGAAAAATGTCATTATATGTGGCAATTACAACGCCGCAATAGTCGATTTTCTACGTTTTTATTCCGATGTGTATTCGAGGTGGTGACTATGTGTATAACTGTAATTTCTATTAATAAAATTGGATCATAGACGTTACTGGACCTTAATACATAAGTTTCTTGTTAATTTAATGAAATTTAATATTTAATGAGAACAAAAAGACAAAATAACAACTTGGGACTTTTTATTACAAGATAAAAGGATGTAAAAACCTATTTTATTAATCATTCTATCATGCAATCCTGTCATAAGAATGAAGTTGAATATTTAAACATCGTATTGAAGAAGTAAAAGGTACTTACGGTTTAGATCGCGTGTTTATTTTTACACTCTCACACTGATTTCTTTACAGTAACACACTTGTTACGTTACGATTAAAAGAATATGTACAACAACACAACACAGTGATTATCAACTATCAACGTGTTCGCGAGAGCGCACTGTGCGAATGTTAAAAACACAAAAGTACCTTGCGTTTTAGAATTAAAATTTTAATAAGATAAAAATATGTAAAATCGGTGTCCCATGATTTGAGTGACCTGCAAAAAAGAAATGCGTGTTGAAACTTGTGTTGCTTTGATGAATCGGTACAAAAATGAAGGTATATTCGATTGAATTGTGACATCTGACCAAAAGTTGATTCTTTACGATAATCGTAAGCAAAAAATGCAATGACTGGCCCAAACTCCGCAACAGTGCCCTAAAATAAAGCTTACCAATGAAAAGGTAATGGTGCAAATCAGCAATTTCACACTTTATTCCCTAATACTAGTATATTATCTTGTTAATTTTTCGTATTAATTGTTAGTTGTTTGTATTAATTCTCTCTTCTTTTTTGGATCAAACGGAGGGGCCATTTCATCCAGAAAATTAAAAATATACAATCGAAGTAAACAATGCATATTTATTTCATTGTATGACAGTCTCAAGAGCGGACTCAAGGCTAGAGTGGAAGTTTAATTACATTCTAAAATATTCGCTTGGACAATGATGATTTTTACTTTACATTACAAAAAAACATGCCTATCTAAGTCTTAGATATAAATAGGTCCCACGTGCTGGTATAACAGCTGGTATATATAACACACAGAAATAATAGACTGGAAAGATTTCCTCATTAGATTTCCTCTCTTAATAACAAAAATCCGTTCCAGTTGAATTGCCTGTGTTCATACACTACCTGAATGTATGATAATAGCAATTGAAACCGTACGTTTTATTCGAGCAGTGGTTATTACAAGTACACCTGGTGCTGGCGCCGCTCATTGCGTATTCAGGTTAAAGGTTTCACACTTTTCATCTAAGTATTACCATAAATTATGTACAATACACTTTAATTAACTAAGAAAATCTAAGGAGTGTTGATTATATACTTCTTTTTTATATAATTCCCTCTACTATGTGCGAACTTGTATCGTAAGGTTTTTGTATTGAAGGACACATATACGCAAATCTGGATTTTTTTTGCATCATATATTGTCATCATAGAACCCATACAGTTAACTGTTTTAGAGAGTTGCGTAGTTACTGAGCTAAGTGGATCATCAAGTAATTGTATAACTCTGTAATAAAATGTATTATTATTAAAAATAATTTGTACAATATTTACTTCGACAATTTTAGAAGAAACTGACATCTTTATTATGATTATAATTGAGAAATGTTCTTGTGATTTTAGACTACCTTCAACTTAAATACTTTTTACCACGCTTTTATTATGTGTAATATCTACATAACGGAATTTTTGGACTTTTAATTGAAAACAAATAAATTATAGTTTAAAAACGAAATTTTTAATAGTTAATCGAGCTAAAAAGTTAAAAATAAATTATCGTTAAAATAAACTTAAGGCACGCTTTTATAGTTATTCAAACTAAAAATCAAAAATAATTCTCAACATAAGAATAAAATTATTGACGAGAAAATTAATGTCACTGTTCTAAAAGCGTGGGATAGGAAGCTATTATACTAGTATATTATGTTAGAGCTGCAGAATGAACTCAGGGCTTCAATTTTGAAGTTTTTCTTCTTATAATTTTTAAAATATTTTGTAAGAAGCGTATAATTTGGGCTTATGCTGAATTCGTTGCACGCCATATCACGAAGCCTGAAAAAAACGCTTTACGTTCCCTAACAAGAAAGAATCAGAAGCGTCAGCATCTATCTCGGTGTGTAAGTAAGTACTTTTAACAGAGTTCTCCTGCTTCTTGTAATAATGATCGTCTATTTGCGTTGATGACTTTCCTCGAAACTTATTTTTTTTTTCTAGCCCTTCATCATCATCATTCTAAAGTTCAATCCTGGTCGCAACCCAAACTTTCACATCGGCGTCTGCTGTCCTTTTCTGACTTTCTTCTTCCTGTCTTTATCGCACATTATGTGGAGTCTGCACAATATTTCACTCTCTTCTATGAGCCGTCTACTCAAGATTTACACTTTTTTTCGCCATATCATTATTTACGAAATCTCTCCTCGTCTATACTTCCTTTTGCATCGATACACACACTTTCTCATGTCAAAAAAATTGTTGCTCACTACATATCTGAAATCTAAAGGTTCCGCTAATATGAAAATCACAACCACAAAATAACAAAGGAACAATAAATAAGTAAAGTTAAGCGTGTACTAGTAAATTACATAGGGTAGCCCTATTCCTTTAAATACCACACTCTTCTTTTTACAGTCATCAAGAAGTTTGATTGCGTCTATACCTAAATTAATCATTATGTCTAGCCTAGGAAGCATTTCAAGTTGCAGACATGTTTACGTGCATTATCTCGCATGCGGCGTCTCAACCCCACGATGCTCCATGGTTCAATGAGCATCGTTTCCGTTTTATATTAGGGTGTATCGACACCCAAACTCATACTGTAAATCATTATAATTGAAAAGTTTTTACTGCCATCCCTGATTTCAGGACGTAAACTGTTACGGTGGAAAAAATCAATGTTAATGGAGAGCATCTTCAGTTTTTCATAACAAATTAAAGTATTGTTAGTATAAAACTCCAAGTGTGAAGTGAAGGAATACTTTTGAAATATATATTTAGGTTAAAACCGGTTTTTAATGATAACTAATACATTATCTAAGTCATGATAAGGATGTAAAAATAAATTTCAGTTTTTACTATATTTATTCTTAATATTTATAAAGGTATTCAAAGTCTATTATCTCGTCTATTACTATTTAAATAAACAAATCAATGATTTGTCACATAACTCCACATTTTATGGGAAATCATTTACAATTACTGCTGTGAAACTCTGGTACTCGCTACCTGCTAATATTCGAGAAGCTCAGTCTATTTACTCCTTCAAGAAGCTTCTGCATGAACACTTTTTAAAATCAAGTATTTAATTTCTTACTTTACTCCCGTTCTGTTTCACTTTTTTTCTTATTTATTTATGTACCCTTATGGGACAGCAGCGTGTTCGGGATGCCACTGGCGTTGCATACACCTATAGGCGACGGTAACTGCTAAATCCTAAGCGGGCCGTCAGCCTGTCTGCTGTTCTATAGCAATAAAAAAAATTATTTATGTATAGAATTGTGTATTTATATATACTTCTTTATACAATCTACATATATATATATATATATATTTGCAAACCTTCCCACACATTACATACATTTTTATTTATTTTATTAATCACTCCTGTCCATCCAAAGGTCACCTGGAAGAGATCGCTTCAAGCGATAAAGTCCCCACTTGTACAATGTACTATTTTAAAATATATGTAATTATATCTGTCTATTTTTGTACAATAAAGAATAAATAAATAAATAAATTTGTTGACTCTAACCAAAAGGCCAGGACATATTAGTATGTAATTAATTAAACATTACATGGTAGCTTAGATCGTTTTCTTGCTACGTACCGGTGTAGGAAAACATCGTGAGGCAGTCTACGTAACGAGAGCAGAAGAACGCCAAATCGCCGCCAAAGCGGTTTACCTTAAGTCCCTTTAGGGAGAAGCTCGAACACAGAAATGATTATAGAGCAGAAGTTTTTATATAATATATTATGAAATAAATCAATTTTAGTATATAAAACAAGTACAAAAGCTATTAATGAGTTTATCGGTCATTCATTGTAAAACACCTAGAATGTCGCAAATGTTTATGCGGTCGTTGTCTTTATTCGCCAATTTACTTACATTTGCGCTCCACCCCGCGGGTCGTAAAGTAATATTATCCACCGCTGGGCCACGGCAATAGTGCCTCTTTTACGGGCCGCGAGCGAGCGTCACATGGGAAATTATTTGACGTGGCGTTTAATGGATTTTTGCCTTCATAACACGCTATCTACGGCCAAATAAAAATATTGAACATGTACATAAGTATCCGTTAAACTCATTTTATGTAGACCAACCTGTTTATTAAAGTTTTTTCGGTTATTAAATTTATGTTGCGGAATCTGATACATGTTTTTGCCAAGGTCGCAAGTTTCGACAGAGTAGTAGAATCTAATATAATCTGATTATGAAATTGGAGTATAATAGGGCACAGAAGCCCATTATGTGATTATTTGGTAAAAAAGAATTGTATATTATCAAAAAACATAATTTAGACTTCTTTCATAAAACTGAATTTATTAAAACTATACTATAGGTCTTTCGCTTATTACTGTTCACCGATATTATTATTTTTTTTATTGCGAGAGTTCAGCAGACAGGCAAACGGCCCACCCTGGCAGGTGCTCACCGTCGCCTATGGACGTCTGCAACACCAGAGGCATTACCAACGCGCTGCTGGCCTCGAAGAAATTTTATAACGCCTTTTTCGAAGAACCCCATATCGTACCGCACTGTGAAAACCTCAGCCGGAAGCGCATTCCAGATCCTGAGAGTACGCAAAATGAACGTTCTTGAGAACCGTTTCGTACAAGAAAGAAGAGACTCCAAGAAATGGGGATGAACATCCAGCCGATGGCGGGTAGTGCGGTGGTAGAAAGACGACGAGGGCACCATTCTAAATAGCTCCTCAGAACACTACAGTTAGTTAATTCAATGTACATAATTCGCATTAAACTAAAAAATTATTGGGAAATTATAAATAAAATATCAATCTCAGATCGCTTTGACCGGAAAAGTATTAATATTAAATTACTACTTAAATGTCGACGTGGAAATGTAATCTGAAAATTTATATTAGGATAACGATAATAGAGTTAGTTGGCTGACTATTCTTATTTTATATTCTGCTCCTCATTGAAAAAAATGTATACTCATAAAAATTAATTAAAGCACAAGTGGATGATTGGTCTCTGATGACCCCGGATATTTTTAAATAAAATATTAATATGTATAATTAAAGCCTAGTTATTTTATGCTATTACTTTGATGCATTCTTTTTAAATATACTAATTCACACAGCGTCAGCTGACCAGTTGTGTTTGTGACTACAAAGTAAGCAACAGACCGCTCATATTATGGATACTAGAAAACTGATGTACTACTTATATAGGTATTTCTCCTTTTAAAAACGTACATTGTAACATTTATTACCGAACATATTATATACATGAAATTACCGAACGGGAATTAAAACTTGACTCCCGCAGGCATTCTAATATGCAAAATCTGTTGCGCCACGGAGATCGTAATTTTTTTACTTGAATACCGATCTTGTTCCAGATTATGGCGTCAAGAGCTTGGAGTTGCTGGAACTACGAGTGCCAGCTCATGTCCCTATTGGGACAAGAGCGGAACTGTCATGTCGATGGCGACTGGGTCCCACAGACGTCCTGTACTCCGTCAAATGGTATAAAGATGGGAAAGAGTTTTTTCGGCATGTCCCAAGAGACACGGAGCCACATAGAAAATTTCCTCTGCCTGGTGTTGACGTTGAGGTATAGTATAACGTATGTTTCACTGTATTGTGCCATTACATCATGACGGAGCCTGCATATTGAGATCAGGTATCATATTATCCGTGCAGGGGCGGAGAAAGAATACTGACATCTGCAGCCAGGGTCAACCTGTCGTAAATAGCGACTAATAAACCCACCCTAGCTACGTGGTAGGGCCCTAAGCCCGTCTGGATGGTGACCCAAGTTACTGTACCCTTATGGAATAGCAGTGTGTTCGCAATGCCAATGGCGTTGCAAACATAAGCGACGGTATCTGATAAATGCTAATTGGACCGTCAACATGTCTGCTGTTCTACAGCAATAAAAAAACAATGAGACCCGCCAATCCACTTTAGACAAGCCTAGCCTCTAGGAGGAGGTGCGAGCCTAACTTTGAACGCTAGCATTATTATTTTTTATCAATGTAACACAATATTAAAATATCAGCAATTGCCCTAATATAAAATATAAAAGTCAAAAATTGAAAAAGAAATTGTTTGTTGCCCTGCCCATTATACTTTCATACATTTCTTAAACCAATTCTCGAAGACCACAGGTTATTTTTTTGGAACTTTGCAACAATTTTTTCCGGTAATCCAATTTCTGAAATGGCTGTCATAAATTGCGCTTAATCATGAAAAGTCTCCTAAATATAGAGTTATAATTGAAAAATGTATTATTATTAATGTACTAATGAGCAGAGAGGGATTTTTATTTTTCATGATACATACGAGTAGACAATACAAAAAGCTATGGAGATATACTAAATAAAGATGGCGCTACATTAAAGATTATTTGTGTGATGTACGATAAGGCAAGTGGACACTTCCGGTCCCTAGCTGGCGTCACAGACAAGTTCAATGTTGTATGGTAGATTTACACCAAGGACTTAGCCCTTATCTGTTCCTCCTGGTAGTAGATGCAGTAACATCAGAAATACAGGAGGAGACACCTTGGTATTGATATTGTGCTAGTTGGAGAAAATGCTCACGAGGTTCAAAGCAGATTGGCTAAATGGCAGGAGACATTGGAGGGCATTAGGTTGAAGATAAGTAGAACTAAAACTGATCATCTATTTTGCGACTTTGGTGGAAATTCCGCCTTCAGCCCGATTACCTTAGGAGGCATGTCTTTGCCAACTTGTTCCAACTTAAGGTTCCTCGGATCATTAATCCAGAATGACGGTGAGATAGACCGAGATGTGAAAAACAGAGTGAATACAAAATTTATGAAATGACCACAGGTCTCAGGAACAATTTACGATCCACAAGTGCAGTTTAATTTATAAGTTCGTTATAAGACCTGTCATATTGTATGGATGAGATTGCTGGGCCACAAAGGGGAAAGATGAAAGGTTATTGCAAGCAGCAGAGATGCGAATGTTGAGATGGAAGAGCGGAGTTACAAAAATGGATAAAATTAAAAATGAGCATATTAAGGGAAGTTTGAAACTAGCGCCAGTGTTTTAGAAGGATTCTAGAAATGAGAGTGAACGGATACAAGAGGAGAGGTAGACCAAGGAAAAGACGGCTGGATTGTGTAAAAGATGATATGGTTAAAAATGGTGTGAATGTTCAGATGACGGCTAATAGAATGACTAATGGAAGGAGAGAACATGTTGTGCCGATCCCACATAGTTTGGGATAAGGGCAGGAAGAAGAAGATACATAGAAAATACAAAAAACTACGGAGATATACTAAATAAAGATGGCGCTACATTTAAAATACAAGTTATATAAAAGCCGATTACCAAGCATGACAGATTCAAAAATAATACGAGTCAAATACCCGGCTTTCAACCTATACCAATTTTGAAGGTCTAAATTCGGAGGATTTTGAAGGGAAACTAGTTCTTGAGAATGAAATACGTTATTCAAATGTCCTGGTCATTACTAACAACTTTATTACTGCGCTGTGAACTAAATATTACTCAATTAACCTCCACACCTCTGGTGTCATTTCAGATATAATAAAAGTAAATCATACCTTTTCGTGATATTTGATACATTTTATACCTTCTATTTAGTAAATGATAAAATAGATAAAATTTAAAATATTTATGATAAGTATTTATAATTTAATGATAGCATAGTTCAGCTTACAAACTAGAAAACATTAATTTCATGGAAATAAATAATAATAAATATATTACGACAGTTCACACATCTAGTCCCAAACTAAGTAGCATAGCACTTGTGTTATGGGTACTAGACTACTGATATACTACATATATACTTTTTTATTATAATTAAATAAATATTATATATATATACAACCAGACGGGAATCGAACCCGTGCCCTCCGTAAGCGTACCGACATGCGTTAACCGTTACGCCTCGAAGTTCATCCTCTCGGAAAACCTTTAGAAGTCTAGTTATTCTTTAATAGTTACCGTATTATTTGGGTTGTATTAAAAAATACATTTTGCATAGCTTAAAACAAGTTTGTCGAGCGTAGGTGATTATACATTTATAATAGTGATTCAATCCTACGCCCGACAAAATAGTTTACCAGCCGTATCGCTAATTAGTCTCTCTCTCTTCAAGTGCCTCTCCATCACTGAAGGTTGGCAGTCAGCTCCTTGAATCTCCTCTTGTCAAGCGCCAATCTGAACAGTTGCTCAACGGTTTTAATTCCTGTCCACTCCCTGATATTACGGAGCCAAGACATCTTACGTCTACCTGGTTTTCGTTTCCCGGGCACATTCCCCATCATGATGGTCTGCAGAAGGGAATACCGATCATGCCGTAGCACATGTCTGAGGTAGGCAATCTTTCTCTGTTTGACTGTCCGGACAAGTTCCAGGTTTTTCCCCATACGAAACAAAACTTTCACGTTTGTAACTTTATTCGTCCAGCTGATGCGAAGCATGCGACGGTAACACAACATTTCAAAAGCTTCTAACTTTTTACGAAGCTCTGCTTTCATGGTCCACGCTTCACACCCATACAGAACAACGGGCCATACATAGCACTGAAGGAGCCTGGTTCTCAACGCAATGGAGAGTTGTCGACAGCATAGGACTCTCTGCATGGTCGTAAATGAAGCACGGGCTATCTCAATGCGAGCACGGATTTCAGTGTCGCTTTCCCAGGTATCAGTGAGCCACGAGCCTAAATACTTGTACTTGTCAACGTTCTCCAACATGTTGCCATCGACTTGGATGTTTGTAAAGATTCTCTGCGGGTGCGATATTACCATGACTTTAGTTTTCGAGACGTTCATGTTCAATCCGACTTTTTGGCTGTGCAACGAAACTCTAATAACTATCTCACGAAGGCCTTCCTCAGTGTTTGCTATCAGAACGGTGTCGTCAGCATAGCGTAAGTTATTAATAAATTGCCCGTTTATTACGACACCGTGCTCCACGTCTTCAAGCGCCCCTTTGACAATAATTTCTGAGTAATTGTTCAACAGGATCGGAGACATAATACAACCCTGTCTCACCCCCCTCTGTATGGCAACTGGGTTCTTCTGCTCGCCATCCACCCTTACCGTCGCACTCTGATCCCAATACAAATTCCGGATTATACGTAGGTCTTTGTCGTCAAGACCTATATCTTCCAAAATCCTCATTAGTTCCACGTGTTTAACACGGTCAAAAGCTTTTTCATAGTCTATAAAACAAAGATATACATTTTGTTGCTTATCACGGCATTTTTGGACCAGAACATTAAGTGCAAACTGCGCCTCTCTCGTCCCCATACCGGAACGAAAACCAAACTGGCTTTCCCCGATTCTCTCATCGCATTTAGCTCTTATTCGATCGTGTAATATGGAAAGGAATATCTTTAATACATGACTCATGAGGCTAATCGTTCTATAATCGGAACACTTCCTGGCAATAGGCTTTTTGGACAAGGTGATAAAAACAGACTTCAATCATCAGGTATCTCACCAGAGTCGTAAATGAAGTTAAACATATTGGTTAATGCATCGATGTTATCGTGTTCCAGTAACTTCAGGACGTCACACACTATATCACCCGGTCCAGACGCCTTCCCAGTCTTTGCCCTATGCAACGCACGTCGAACCTCAGATTTCAAAATACTCGGTCCCGTTATTGGATTATAATCTTCCACTACGCATCTCGTGCCATCTGAAAACATTGTCTCGACATACTCTTCCCAACGTTTCTTTCTCAGTAGGGGATCAAGAATGACGTTTCCCAGGTCATCAGTTAAAAACGTCTGACGTCGTTTTTTATGCAAGGCTGCCATGTCTTTGATCTCTTTATGAAGTTGAAATGAATCATGTCGCCTCATGAGAAGCTCTACGTTAGTAATCTAATTAGTCTATATATTTTATATTATGAATTAAAAATAAAATATCCTGCAATTTTATTACTTAGAAAACCGATACAAATACAAGAACTACATTTCCAAGTTGAATGTTTGATAAAATGTTTGTAGAAGTAAATCAACAAACACATTAATTAGTAATTGCATGTCAAAATGTATAAATATAGCTATCGTATGTATAAATATGTATAAATATGTATATGTATAAATCAAAACACAAAATACACCATTCGAACCGAAACGTTTCCTCAAAAATTATACGTTGCGGCATTTCATTATACTCACAAAGTTCTAAACAGAATCTCTCATTACCTTATTATCCTAATGAATCATGGCAGCCTATTCGATTCCTGTGTACTTTTTCATCAGGTAGATAATAAGGAAGTTTTAGAACATACTCTAATTGAATTAATCCCATTGTTGGAGGAGTTTGCTTAGGTCTCTTGAGCGGAAACAATATAAAACTGGACCGGATATTACGTTGTGAAGAGGCGCAGGTGTAAACAGTGCCGCTCTCGTGTGGGAAGTTATTTTATACTTTATTCCATTCGAGCGCTGCAGGTTATTATCATTGCAATTATAGTGTTTTGATCCATTACGTAAATGGATCGATTTTAAACTTACAGTCTAGTGGTGAAAATACATTTTTGTTCATTTCTATTAGTGTTTTTGTTTTAAAGTGATAAACACTTATCTGCTCTTAAAAGTGCACGCACGTGTTAGAATCAAATTTAATGTAAATAGTACCATTCCTGTTCTCTTACCCAAACTAACTGGAAATTTGTAGATGTTTAAAAACGCAATAACCAAAATTAACCCATTTCACCACTAATAATATGACATTTGTTAATTAAAAATGCCATTTAATTATTACAACTTTTATTTCAAAGAAACTTAATTATTTTATCAACGATCTAATTTCATGAATAAAGTTGTTGTAAATGATTTTTTAAGCATAAAATGATTACGCAAAGACAGACCGGCGTTTCGCCGGCTTAGTACTTTAATACCATAATATGTATAGTTGACCGGCGATTCGCCGGCTTCATGTGTCAATGGGTTGTCAATACATAACGATTATAGAAATAATATAATAATTAATGCCCAAATAATTTAATTTTTTAATTTATATTTTTAATTTAATATTTATATTTTTTTAAATTTAATATTATAATATCATAATTTTGCCATAGTCCATTGCCAAACCAGCGGAATTGTTTCCGTTATAAACATTTTTAGTATTTAATGCATTTTGGTTATTGGCAAGTAATGGCAGCAGGGGAGACACCTGTCGACGGAATAGAGAAACTAGCAACAGAATATTATAAAAACGGTGGAACGCAAGTTGTCCGAAAACATTGTCGAGATAATGAGGCACCCATAGATACACTATATGCAGCACACACATTACACCAATTTTATCCTTTCATCTCAATCCTGTCTCAATTAGGAGTTGAAATAATTAAAGAGTCCCAATTAAAAAGTTCAAATCATATAAAAACATATTAGTTTGTTTTCTTTCTCTACCTCAAGCTTAGTCCTAACTTTAGAGCAAAAGGAAAGAGACTGGTTCCAAAAGGTGCTCTAAAATGTGTTTAAGACTATTTAACAGCTATTAGGAATTAGGCATGAAAAGCTTTAAAAATACCTTTTTGTTATGTCTCCCTTACTATTTGATATTAAGTGCAACTTAATTTTGATATTTAGAAATCTAGCCCAAACGCTGCCAATGTGACGCTGTTTCCCGCAGTCTTGGAGACAGGGGGCAGATACCGGTGCGAAGTGTCAGGGGAGCGGCCGCTTTTCCCGACAGTTTCGGACCACTCGGATATGGTTATTGTAGGTAAGCAATGTATAATGGCAACTATAAACGCTACTGCTATTTATTTATACGAAACTTTATCAAATCAAATTGTTTGTCACAGTTACGTAATATTAATTCGTATTTTTATATAGTTCAGGTCCTAACTAGCTATTATTATAGCCGGGCTCTAGGCATCCGAAAGTGTTAATCCAAATAATGCCGGCTCTGGTAAATAATGCTCTCATTACATGCAGCGTCACTTGGTGAACATGGAAACTTAAAGTTTTGATAACGGCTTAATAGCATATCTTACAAAGTTTGCTTGTCTAACTTCTTGACTTCCAATAAGCTAGTCCTTGTAATTTTATGTCTAAATACTATACATAATAATTTCTTCATAGTCAGTTTAATATTTGACTATAATATTTAATAAATATTTATAGCTTAGAATAAATTCTAAGATTTATAGTCAATTTCTAATACTGATGAATTGTATATTATTTATTGCACAACACTCAAAAAATGCAAAACAGGAAAAAATTGCAAATATACAAATGAGGGCCTTATCGTTTTATGTGATTTCTTCTAATATATATATATATATATATATATATATATATATATATATATATATATATATATATATATATATATATATATATATATATATATATATATATATATATATATATATATATATATATATATACCTAGTCAGGTCATAAGTATTGTCACACAGTAAAAACTTTTCTTTTAGAATGTTGGCCACAAAAAAGTTTATTGAATTCGAATTTCGAATTGTTCATGAAAATAAAAATGTATACTTTTAGAATTTTACTCATTTTTAAATATGGAGTGGACGCTTAAAGAAGACCGTGTTGCAGTTATTGCGTTGCATCGTTGCGGTTACGCGCCAATTCAAATTTTTAACATACTGAAAAATTTGAATATAACCAAAAGATTCGTTTATCGTACCATCAAACGATACAATGAAGACTCTAGTGTAGATGACAGGTCAAGAAGTGGTCGCCCTCGGTCTGTTAGGACTCCAGCAGTGATAAAAGCTGTGAAGGCACGAATTCAAAGAAATCCCAAACGTAAGCAGAAACTGTTGACCCTTCAGATGGGGTTAAGCAGAACCACGGTGAAAAGGGTGTTAAATGAAGACTTAGGGCTTCGGGCATATCGAAGAAAAACAGGAATATCGTTTCAATGCTCGTCTAATGGACCTGAGACTGAAGAGATGCCGCGCTTTGTTGAAGCGGTACACGGGAAAAAAATATCGGGAAATTCTTTTTTCGGATGAAAAAATGTTTACCGTAGAAGAGAGCTACAACAAACAAAATGATAAGGTGTACGCACACAGTAGTGAAGAAGCGAGCAACCGTATTCCGCGTGTCCAACGAGGTCATTTTCCATCCTCGCTCATGGTATGGTTGGGAGTTTCTTATTGGGGCTTAACAGAGGTACATTTTTGTGAGAAAGGTGTAAAAACGAATGCTGTTGTGTATCAAAATACAGTCCTGACGAACCTTGTGGAACCTGTTTCTCATACCATGTTCAATAACAGGCACTGGGTATTCCAACAAGATTCGGCGCCAGCTCATAGAGCGAAGAGCACACAAGACTGGCTGGCGGCGCGTGAAATCGACTTCATCCGGCACGAAGACTGGCCCTCCTCCAGTCCAGATTTGAATCCGTTAGATTACAAGATATGGCAACACTTGGAGGAAAAGGCGTGCTCAAAGCCTCATCCCAATTTGGAGTCACTCAAGACATCCTTGATTAAGGCAGCCGCCGATATTGACATGGAACTCGTTCGTGCTGCGATAGACGACTGGCCGCGCAGATTGAAGGCTTTTATTCAAAATCACGGAGGTCATTTTGTATAAACTTTAATGTCATAAGAATCTATGTTTTGTTAAGTTCATTTTGGTATATGAATGGTTACATAATGAATAAACTTGTTACAATTATTTTACATTAAACATGTGACAATTTATGACCTGACTAGGTATATATTGTGACAATTCACACAGCGCCATCTAGTACCAAACTAATTAGCATAGCACTTGTATTATGGGTACTAGACAACTGATATACTACTTATATACTTTTTTTGTACATAAATACATATTATACATAAACACCCAGACGCGAGACGGGAATCGAACCCGTGACCTCCGCAAGCGTACCGAAGTGAATTTAATCTACCACTTAACGTATGATTTGCCAAGACGCGGAGTTCTTTTAGGATTAGCTTACTCCATGTCTGTCGGTTACACGCGCGTCCTTACGTCTTGGTCTTAAGTATGCCGCTATAATTACCTTGTGTTGTGTTCCGGCATTAGTGACCCAAGTTCCTGTATCCTTATCCGAAAGCAGCTTGTTCGCGATGCCACTGGCGTTGCAAACACCCATAGGCGACGGTAACTGCTAAATTCTAAGCAGGCCGTCAGCCTGTCTGCTGTCCTATACCAATAAAAAAAGTCCTGATCATCGTCACTTAAGCAAGCATATATTTGCGAGCTATGTCCCTTACTTTAGTCTTCTATTGTATCCCTTCATTTCGGATTCTATATTTATGGAAGATTCCGAGCTTAGCTTGCTCTATAACTCGTGGCTGGAATCTGAATACGTGGATTAAGCCAGCCGCTAGTGTCCACGTCTCGGCCCCGTATGTAATTATGAGCAGGACGCATATTCGATGACTTTTATTTTTGACATTGCAATAAGGTTGACGTAAATACCATAAATCGTATACAGTTTTTTTTAGTAACTGTAAAATTATAATCTTGTTTCAGCTTTACCAGAGCAGGGTCCCACGATCACCGGTTCGCGTTTGAGGTACCACATCGGTGACCGCGTGCAAGTGAACTGCACTTCAGGTCGCTCCAGACCAGCGACCAAGCTTACGTGGTATATAAACGGAGAGCCAGCACCAACTTCCGCGGTCTTACTCCCGACTCATGAGAAATTCGAAGATGGCCTCGAAACCACTAGTTTGGCGCTAGACTTCAAAGTAAAGTCTAAACACTTTAGAAAAGGAGATCTCAAGTTAAAAGTAAGTTGCATTTAGTAGGTACCTGGTTTAGTGGTACACTCGTATACCAATCTAGACTTAGATCTAGAGGTCACAGGTTCGAATACTATGATAACATGCACCAATTACCCAGTTTACCTCGCCTAAGCTCATATGAACTGACGTCCTCCGTAGCGTAACGGCTAACGCACTTCGGTACGCTTGCAGGGGTTACGGGTTCGATTCCCGTCTCTCGTCTAGATGTTTATATATAGTATGTATTTTGTATTTACAAAACTATTTAACTATTTATTTATTTATTTATACATGACATACAAATTTTAAAAATAAAAGAAACTTAGCACAGCAGTTCATGTACAACTAATTTGAATAGAGAAAATCACATTGGCCCCTGAACTAGTGAATACTGTATCTCAGTGGGCCAGTATTTTTAAGATAAGTACTAAAAAAAGTATATATCAGTTGTCTAGTACCCATAACACAAGTGATATGCTATTTATTTTGGGACTAGATGGCGCTGTGTGAATTGTGTGTATGTTGAAAGCCTCCTTGCGGCGCACCCTGGGCAACGGTGGCCCCCAATGCTCATCGCTTGCGGTGAGCATTTGGAGTTAACGGCTAATTTCAACCAATGGGGAAGGGTCCGGTTCTAGTCATTGAGCATCTTGGATGGGCGATGAATGGAACTGGGCTGGGGAGGGAATAAAACGGGCCTTTTCAGGACCACTCTATTATGTTTATGTATATGTATATGTATTTATTATACTTCTTTATGTATTTGTATTAATATAAAGTATATATTTATTTATTATATATTAACTGCATGTACTATGTGGTTGGTACGTGCGGCCTCATCATCAATCAAGACTGATGGTGAGGAGGTGACGAGGAGGACGCAACCACCCGCGTGTTTGTGCCGTGCGCGGGGACCCGTACGGGGGGATGAAGGAGTCCTGGTGGTTGAGCCGATGAGCGTAGGCGGTTTAACGTCTCTGAGGCAACATACTACTTTGGTCTGGATTTCCTCTTACACGGGAGGCTGTAGCTGAGCCGGCTACAGTCAATCAGCTGCGGGGTACGGTCAGACGACCCCAGGCTAGCTCGCTTCTATCAGGGGCCTGCAGACGGCAGTGCTCGCTCATATTGCTAGTGGTAGCGGTGCGGTTGGTGCTGTGCGGTCTCGTGGGCAACTGATAGAGGGGGGCTATATCTCTCAACGGAACCCTGGTGCTATCGTAGCATCGCCGTTTGAGCACTCCATGGCGGGTGGGGCAGTTGAGAGACGAAATAATTAATCGGGATCCTTTATGGAGAACATCAAAAAAAATTTAAACCACAAGGCGGGACCGGCGAAAGCTGGGACCGCTCAACGTAAGGCGGAACCAGCGAAAGCTGGGCCCGCACCCTGCAAGGCGGAACCGGCGAAAGCCGGGACCGCACCACACAAAGCGGAACCGGTGAAAGCCGGGCCCGCACCTCGCAAGGTGGGGGTAGGATATCCAACACCGGAAGACTACAGGCTCCTATCTCCATACCTCATTGTTAGGCTCATGAAGCAGATCTTCAAGGAGATTGGAGAGGAGTGATTGCTATCTAGGGGAACACAAAAGATCCCATTGGGTCGAAGTGTCCGAGATATTTCTCGGCCCCAAAATAAGATAAGATAAGATTGTCACATAAATATTTATTTATATTTATTTATTTATAACATAATTGCCATGTACCGACGGATAAGATCTTAAGGACACCAGCATACCGAGATCACCGGTATATGTAACTCATAACGGGTTAGACCAGAACGGCTTAGACAAGGTATATTATCCAAGGCGGACGATATCCCCCTTTTAGAGGGATACCCAAGTCAAGTCTACCAGTGGGATGTTATTGGCTGATATTATATGTACTTGTCAATTTGTTAAATAACTTGTTATCGAAAAGTTAAGAAATTGAGGTAAGCATTAAGTAATTAAAAGGATTAAAACGGAACCAGTTCATCAAATTGAAAATGTCAATAAAATCCTAACATTGACTACAAATTAGCAATAGTTTAATCAGTTTAGCATTTAATTGTGTGATAGGGTGATACCACCTATTTAAAAAAATAATTTTCATTAGACCTACGGTTTAAGTGAGAAATTTTATCCACATTTACTCGGTTGTTAGGTATTTCGTATACCGAAGAATATAGCTCCGTCTTTCATAGGTTAATGCATTTGGAATTTATATTTACTAAGCAAAACCAGCACCACTTCACCCTATTACGTTTTTAATGGCAGAAAGCTGCCGACTGATATTCTACATTTGTCTACCTACATAATATTCTATACATTTGAGGCACCTACACTATAGGGTTTAAAAATTTGCTATCATAATTTTCATCTAATAATAATTTTAATCTAATAATAATTTAATCTAATCATAATTTTTTTACGATATCAGAAGCAACGACTACATTCATATGTAAAAGAGCAAAATCTATTACATGCTGAGTATGATCGACATTCTGTCAGGAAAAACATGACTGCTGCGTTCTCGTGTTAATGTTTATATATTGCCATAATTTTAACTCATATTTTTCCTCCGATTTCATTTTAATTTTGTAATTAAAATTTTACAGAATAAAAAGGCAAGACTGTTATAAAATAATATTCGCTAAGGAGTTTATTCGCCGTTTTTTTTTCTAGCCAGAGTTTAATGTTGGAAACCGCAGTAGATTCTTGAGAATTCATAAGCGATATAAGATTTTCTTAAATAAATATATTTCGATTTGATTTATTAACGTGGTACTATGAAGAAATTGTACTAGACTAGAACTAGTACTAGAATTCAAACCTTCACTAACCTTATGATCTTACACGGCCTGAATCGGTTCAGGGTTTAGCTTAATAAAACACGCACCCACACATATTACACTCTCTAACATTGCAATTATTATAAAATAACTCCACTTTTCAGTTTGCATAGATAAAATGTCCTTAGCACGGACAAAAATAATTAAACAAAAAACAAATTTTAACACATACAAACGGTGCCAGTCTCGAGCTCTCCTTCGGCCAAACGTTAACTGTTGCAGCATCAACCATCGCTTCACACAAATTTGAGGATAGTTGAAAAAATTATCGAGCAAATTGTCTACTTTAGGCAAGGACTAAACAAAATTTCCATGTTTGTAATTTGGATTATCATACTACGAAATAATTATTTAAATTCGTTCAATTAATTTTGCCTGTATGGAAGATGTTTGAATTGTATGTAATAAAATATTTTTTTGAAATCAATAAAATCAATAAGCTAAACACAGTTTCCTTTTATTACTTGAGGTGTGATAATATTATTTATAATTCTGAAGGAAAACTCTCCATTGTCAAACGAGTTGAACAAAAGTTATTCCGATTCCATAATAATGAATACTAAATAAAATTATACTTACAGTGTTTGGCAACAATAGCTACAGTTTACTGGCGCAGCAACGAGGAGAGTGTGCAGACTGAAACGTTTAAAGGATACTCAAGATCCCGCGAACTGACAGAAGGCGTTTCCCGCGCCGACCGTGTTCACGCGACGGGCAAACCCGGTGGTGCGGCCAACATATCACAACTAACCCCATATCTCATGGTGTTCTGTGTTACTGTCATACAGACGTTACCTACAAGAATATTTCTTAATTCGTTAGTAAAATAATATTCGTTCTTAACCGTTAGTTTATACTCTATTAATCTCTATTAATTTGACGAGTAATTCGGAAAGCGAAAACAAGTTACATGTTTTTAATATAGTCATTATAATTTTCAAGCTAGTGATGTGAAATGTGCCATTACCAAGACAAATATTGATGATTAGAAAAACAAATTGTTTGTTTCCAATCACCTCAATCCAAAGAATAAAATATATTTGTGTACCAAAGTCAGAACAAATATTTGTCTTTCGATTACCAAGTTGAGTATTATGCGGGATAGAATTTCCTCAAAAGAGAATCCAAGCTTAAGCTAAAATTGAACGTAAGAATATAATTTTAAGAACATTATTATGTAGTTAATGAGAACATATCATTATATAACATATAGACGTATTGCTAATAATTCTTTATTTTTTTAGGAAAAATGGAGTTTGGTTATAATCAAAATATATTTTATGAAAGTGAATAGTGTAATATGCACATTTTAAGGAAATTTTAAAATTAAAGATTATTTCAAAGCATTTATTAATCTATATTTTAAATATCTGATATTGTTGTACAAATACTGTATGCAAGTTGTATATATTGTAAAAAATATCATTAGTTATTGTAGGTAGATATAGTGCGTATTTACCTAGTCACGCTTAAGCAACACTTTCAGTATATCTATATAGGTTAGAATTTATATATATATATATATATATATATATATATATATATATATATATATATATATATATATATATATATATATATATATATATTATTTAATAATCAAGTAAATTATACTTCAAATATAAAGGTAAACATTGAATTGGAAGTCAAAAGTATACACCAGAAAAACAAATTTTAGTGTCCAGTATTGTAGGAATAGACCAAAATAAATCATTTTCCAGAAATTTTGATATTCTGATTATAAGAGTTTCCGGTAGTAACCGGCTGCATACGACACTAAGGTTTGTGAGCAGTGTCCGTGATAGTTTTTTTTTCTTGTGCAAAAATGGTTTACGTGGGTTCTACTATAGTAATACAACTTGATCTGCATACCTCACTACGTAAACTCAGAAAGGGAAAACTACGTCCTTTTAGAGAAAGCAGCAGAAATAATTCTATTAACGTCCACCTTGGAACGAGATTATGTAGGAACTAGCCAGGAGAACAAATACAATAAGAGTTTTAAAAGTTCACATATATACTACAATGATTATAAATATTATAAAGACTTATAAAAGTAAAAAAAAAAACGAAATATTAGTTTATAGAAATCGTCAGCATAAAAATGAATGAAAACGACAGTGAGGATCTGGCTAACATTAAGTTCAATAACACAATTGATGGTCAATCCAAATCCAATCTCCTAGGGAGTCGAAAAGGCCCGAAAAGGAGATTTCTTTTGCTAGTTCCTAAGCGCCATTTGGTTTTTCCTTATGGGCTTGAAAGATCATGTTCCTTTTTTTTGTCTCGGGGAAAAACCCTATTCTTATTGGGTTCCCCCGGCTCGGGGGGACCGAGAGATATGTGGGACTCCGATAATGATGTTTGGCCATCCGACTACCCACTATAAACCCCGCTGTTCTCCTATCGCCTACGCCCGGGCCCACGGATATGTGGCATGCCGATATCATGGCCCGGACTGGCGTCAGCCCGCCGTATGACTCAAGGTAGGCCTCTCCTAAAGTGTTGGCGCCAAGGGGTCAGGGTTTCGTCTCGCCAGCGCTTTCCTGTATTGACTCTAGGAGTTGAGGGGGGCCGCGGAACAGCACGCAGCCCTCTCTCTCGCGGCAATACTACGGGCGGTGAATCCTCCCACGAGATATGCTCCTATAACAACCAAATATAGCCATACCAGTTCCATATATTTTCTATTATATGTATATCTTGTTTATTTGTTACCCTTATGCGACAGCAGCGTGTTCGCGCTTCCGGTGTTTCAAACACGAATAGGCGACGGTAACTGCTAAATCCTAGGCGGTCCGTCAGCCTGTCTGCTTTCCTACAGCAATAAAAATATTTTTTTTTGTTGCTGTAGAGCAGCAGACAGGTTGACAGCCCACTATAAAATACCATCAATTACCGTCGCCTATGGATGCTTGCGACGGCAGATGCACCGCTAACTCGCTACCGTCCGCGTAGAGGTATTAGTGAGCTTCGAAGTAAAAGCTTTGCATGACATCGGAATGAGACACCAAAAAAAAATTAAACCAACAATATTCATATCAATATAAATAATATCTAAAAAAAATTAATTAAAATTTTCAATCGCTTTTCAAAATTATTTAAGTCACATTGGCACATTATTATTTGTAAAATATATTATTTATATTTATAATTGCTTATAAATATAACGGATCAATGAAAATTAAATGGTGTATAATATGAAATAAAAATTATTATTGTTGCTTGTTGTTATCATACGTAGCATAAGAAAATGTATATAAAGATCATATGTAGCTCAAAATTAATTAAATAATATGAACTACATATGGTTGTATTATTTTTATCTCATTTTCAGGTCCTAAATAAAACTTAGATATACTTTTCCGATACTTAGGAAATGTAGTAAAAACGGAAATTCGTCATTTCATCAATCTCGGATGGAGTAAATTTTCCAGATATAAATATAACCCCCAAAGAATATTTAAATTCTATTATTAAAAAGGATAATATTTAAATAGGAAATAATCGAACCCGAGCTGGGTCCTAACAGGGTTCGCCTTCGCCGTCAGATTTCCGCGATTGATACTCATTTAAACGTCAATCTTTAGAATATGCTATGGAGGTAGATATAGCAAGCTTTTACTCTCCAGCAGTAAAGTTTGCATAATTATAATAAAATTATTTAAATTGTATTGAGTTGAATTTTATTTCTGATGAAATGTTTTTGTAACAATTCAAATGAATACAACTTTTTTATCTACATCAAATGCAACACAGTTATACACTTAATGAATTTAAAGCTTTCTAATACTATATTTTTGTGTTTTTTGCGGTGCGTAAATATACAGGTGACCTTGACTAACCCGTCCAAATTTTTTTTACGCATTAAACATCATTTAAGGAACCCATTTTTGCAAAAAAATTGTATGTAAAATTTTCAAAATAAAATATTTCATATATGATCGTCGATTAATTCAATCGTACAGAATAGTGCTATGGTGCAACCTTCGTACGTTAACCTGTTATTACCTGTCTCTGTCTCTCCCGCGTAAATGAGTAGTGCGTATTCGCTCACCCAGTGCAATGCCGCCGTCCTCGGCCTTTTACTAGGTCAGATGGAGAGGTCATTGATACTCTAGCGTCGTTTTATGTAAATTGCGAGTTCTTTGAATGACTTTGTGATGCTGATTATTCAACATTTTTGTACTATGTGATACAAAACTAAAATACATGTTTCTCATAACTTTTACTAAAGATTCTTTTGTGTGAATTTGGACGGGTTTGTCAAAGTCACCCTGTATAAAGATGATGGGTTTTCCAACTCGCGAACACGCGACGTATGCCCATGCGCGAAACAAGGAAACTCCAAATTGATTCCGAAAACTTGCTACGATGCTAAGTAATTTCCCAATATTAATATATTTTCCCGTGATGATCTGGGCCTCGATGACGTTATTCATTAGCTATTTTACAGCCAGTCTCGTTCCATTGCACCGCTGAGGTTGATTAACGTTACGCAGCATAATCACAACTGATCCTACTTTTAATTGTAAATTGTGAGGTAAATTGTGGCTGTAGTCCATGCAATTCCAGGGAATTTAAAAACTCCGTGGGATTGTTGATTACGTCATCCTGGTTTGTACTGTTTGTAGAAACTGATTTATAAGAAAACAACTCTCCTGGAAGAAAATGCTGAATGGTCGCATTGAGGTCATCGACATTTGTTTTTGGCCGCCAATATTGCTCCTTCACTCAACTAATTATGATTTCTGAATTGTTGTTCTATGTGAATAAAAACACGCTGAATAAGCTCCTCTTTTGAGTCAGTGAAGTGACTGAAATCCGTGGGTAGTGTAATTAATACGAGGTATCAACTGTGACCTTACCATTTCCGATATCCAATAACTGCTTCGAAAACACAATCGCAATTTGATATTGTTGCAAAAACACTCGTATATTAGTTGTTAATTGGAGTGTCTTTACATGCCGCCACAAATTAGATGATTTTAGGAATGCGTTTCGTTCGTCAGCAACAGTTGATCGGGGAATAATTGAAAGAGTCTGACAAAAATCACCTGACAACAGAATCATGGCTTCACCAAAATTGTTTTGGTTGTCACGGAAATCTTTTACAAGTAACCTGTCCAGTGCCTCCAGTGACCTCTTGTTGGTCCATCGGACATTCAACACAAACGATCAATTTGCATATCTGCAGAATTTTCGCCATTGCTCTGTTTTCGGCGATGTTACAAACTGATGCTTCGTTGATTTGTATGTTTAGTGGCAATTTCAAGGCAGTATGTGCAGTTCGTCCACCTTCTAACAATGTTGTAGCTATTCCAGATGATGCAAATGCTAGGGCTATTTCATTTTCGACCTGATCTTTGCTAACAGCCCCCCCCCCCCCCCCCCCCGGAGCATCAAGGAAGTATATTCCACCAGATCCACTGTTGACAGTTTCCATCAAAGTATCATACTCAGTTCTTTGTTGTTCATTCAATTATGGAACATTTGAACGAACTGTTTCAGTCAATACTTCAGTATTGTACTATTGTTCTCTGCAACTCGTGGTTAAATACATCGCCCATAGAACGATTGGGTGCTGTCATGCCTAAACATGACAATACTTTATTTGCCATCAATAAATACATATCTTCTGTCATGATCAATATCTCATTGTAAATTTCTGCAGTAATTTGTAGTGTAGGATCAAAGTTTGACAACGCACACAATGCAATACATCCTCAGACTTCGTCTGCATCTCCTGCATATACAGTATCATTGAACTATTTTAGTTTGACTCTTTAGTCAGCAATAGGGGTTTGCTGACTGGTACACCTTAATAACACTAAGTTAGGGATTCAGTTTTTACAGTAATGTTACTGGTCAGGTTGCAATTATCTAAAACGCGAATTTAATATCAATTAGTTGCAATTTTCTCTACTAAAATGATAATGTCCACATATTTACAAAAAAAGCAGGAAGTTTTCTATTATTAAAACACATACTATACATGAATGGTGATATTATTCCCGCTTTGAAAGCCATTTATTGGCTTTTTTTAGCGTTATATATCAAACTGTATTTAGATACATATTCCTCGCATATTTTAAGGATCTCTCTCAGATCATGGACGGAAGAAACAAACAGTACCATATCGTACGCGTAGCTAGTTATTTACGCATGTTTCCAATATATTATCACGAAACCCTTTTTCAGTTGAATTGTAAATTTTATATATTAGACACTTTCATACGTAAATGCTGTGAATAACAAGTTAAATATTAATAAATTTACCATATGAATACGAGTAGTGGTCTATTTATAAATAAATATTAACATCAACCAACTTTATTAATATGAAGTTTAGATTTAAATGTTTGATCAGAGTACTTTGAAACTAATATTCTAGTTAACACTTCTTAAATCAACTACAACTTGTGAATACATAAGTTTTCGGAAATAATATTCAATCGATTTAGTGTTAAATTTTCGTTAGGCTTTTTTATATATCGGTCTTAAAGCTTTATTAAATTTCTAGAACTTAACTAAAGCGGTTATTTGTATAATAAAGGAATATTTTTTTATCACGAATGTGTATGGTGGTCTGATTTAAAAGCGATGTTTTCGTGATTTATCAAATTTAAATATGGAATGTTTTAATTATCGAATTACTTTATTTATACTGGAAAGGTGGCCAGACATGTAATGCATGTGAAGTTCTTTTGAATTGCATTGAAACAGGGGACAAACGACATCGTCACCGCGGCATATGAGTCATCCATGCACCCGATGCGTGTCTATCAGCGGGTACCTCCGACCCTCCTGTCGATAAGGATACCGAGGGTACAAATTTAAACGGGACTGGAAATGGCTCACGCTATTGTTGTACGATACCCAAAGGGGAGATATCAACCAATATCTTGTCGGCTATTAGAACCGATATTTATTTTATGTGGGATTCTAAAATAAAGCTACCGTTTCACGCCCTTCGTGTTAACATATGTTTGCCTTGTAATTAACGAAAATCTGAACGAAAAATGTTTAATATAGACATTCACAAAATCGATTTATAAAATAAGTAATGTTTAAGTTTAATGGGCAGTACGTTACACGAATGCATGGGGCATTGTGCATACGAAGATCTTCGGTCGATGTCTATATAACTTTCAATATAGGTCGTATTGATTTTATACTTTTTTAAGCTTTCGTTATACCTATACATTCGTACATGCCAGACTAGGAATGAGAGAATATTGACCAATAACAGCAGTCTAGATAAGATTAAGAGGATTTACCAAGATTTTCAGATACTTAGTCATTCCTTGCCTACCATTATTGCTAAGCAAAAGATGAGCTCTGGCACGGAGGTTTCTTTTAAGAATTGTGGGTTCAGTTGGCATCTTGTTTAATCCATAATCATCTAAATCTATTCAATATTTTTAAGCAAATTATTTCAGTACAGAGAAAGGAAATGGAACAGAAGTCACAGTAGCTTTACCTGATGACATTTTGATGCCACCAGGGTTAAAACCAACTACGATGCTGATTGCCTATCAAAATAAAGTCCCTCATCATCTTCTTTGTTATTCAAACATTCTCTTTGGTGCCTGGGGTTCACTTTCTTGTCTCACTGACTTAATACTGGTAATGAGTCCATTCGCACTACGTCAAACCACATCTTTAGCGGGACTCGAACTTTGTTACCACATGCTCTTGCAATTTATTCGTACTAATACATAAAAATAAAGTTAGCTACGATATAAAACGATTAATATTTATTTATCTCACTAATTAAGTATAGAATTGAGTTATCCCAAATAATGTTTTAATTAAATTGTGTCTAGAACGCGCGCACACGTAGTTGGTTCAAATAAGTGACCAATTAACCTATGCAAATTGAATAATTATAAAATATTTCTGGTTCAGCCCATGTCAAGGGATAACTGAGGTGAAATTTGTAAATAGTTTGACCCGACTCCTCCCTACCATTCTGATTAACAAACTTTCCGGCCGCGGCCAGTTTTGACTCACAAATATCGTGCATTTAAAGTTTTCAACATAATTATATCCTTATATATAATATGAGGGGATTCACCTGTATGTCAAAGTTAATAAGGTACCAAATTCAGTGTACATTATCAATAATCAAATTTATCTATTCCTATAGTCAATATTCGAATTTGAAATGCTGAAATATTTGTATTATGGTTTGCCATATTTACGAATGCGAATGTGTGATTGATAAAATTAAATGTTTTCTTAGAAGGCCTTTTGTTCTTCGATTCATAATAAATACAGGCGGTGAGATAAGACCAACCTATACAATGGTTGGTTATAACTACCTACACCATTTCAATACGTATATATATACATATATATGATTATAACAAATCATTTTAGATATACACATAAAAAAGTCTAAGCAACATGCATGATATTACAAATTTACCATTTATACTAATTGATTTGAAAGTCTTTACTCACTCAAAGTGCGTAGAGTATGTAAACTTTTTTGTTATTGATGACATACTGGCTGGTTGTAAAAAAAATTTCGATTATGTTTTGTTTTTTTACAAAATTAAATGAAAGGGTATTTGTTAGAATTTAAGTGCGTTTTTATTGCTACGGTTAGTCTTGATTTTATAATTTTACCAACCATTTAAATAAAGTTAGTGACAAAATTGAATTGTTAGATATTCTTTACGTAATGGAGTGACGTCATTTGACGGCAAATGAAATGCAAAGAGCTGTAGGGATGTTGCAAGCGGGAAGTAATCAATCTCAGGTATCTCGGCATTTTGGCATTCATAGGAGTGTTATTTGTCGTCTTTGGCAGCGCTACAATAATACAAGGGAACCCGCTGCACAGCATCCAGGACGTAAAAGGAGTACAACCACTCGGCAAGACTGGTACATACAACTGACTGCAAGACGCCAGCCCATGTTAACCGCTCGAGAGATAAGTTTGAGGCTACAAAATTCAAGTGGTGTTGATGTAAGTTCCCAAACTGTGCGAAATCGATGAGTACGGCCTACGAGCTCGACGCCCAATTAGGTGCCCACCGATATGTCACGGGAATCGCGCTCGTCGAAATGAATGGTGTAGAGAACGCAGAACATGGACCCAGGAACAATGGGATAAAATTATATTTTCCGATGAGTCGCGATTCAGGTTTAGGCCTGATACAAGAAGGGTGCGAGTGTATTGTCGGCCCGGAAATATTGAAAGGCTCAGGTGCATTCAGGAAGTTCATCCATACAACGGCTCATCCCACCATCCTAAAATTTAAATTAGTACATGTTGCTTAGACTTTTTTGATGTGTGTACTACCTATGATTTTTTTTTTCTGAAAACTCATTAAATATAAAATTGAAATAAAAACTAACAAAAATAGAGTAAATATCAAAATAATTTTATCGTAAAAAGATATGTGGTGTGCTTTAAAGTTACATACTTAATATAAAGTGTATAAGGATATTTTATGTTTTCTCGTTTGTAGAGAAGTATTTATCATTAAAATTTTAAGCGTTTATTAATTTTGATCACGCTTGACGTTCCGCTTTTCAGCTGCCGTTTTCTCGTAAAAAGCAAAGTGGAAGCTAGATTAAATAATATATTACTTATTGGACTTTTAGGGAGGAAAAACGAGATCGTATTATTATGACATAATAAATATATTGGCCACGTGTCACCTCTTAATGAGAAATAATAATATTTGATTTTCCACGCTTATCTAATTCTATCAACAACTTACATATGCTGAAAATCCTGGTGTATATGTTTGTAAGATTGTCCTTAGTTTTTTTAAATATTACTTAACTGTAATGTACATACATTTAAATATGTATATAAGTACGTTCACAAAAATTTTCTCCGTGCATGGGCGGAGTAAGAATACTAACTCTTGTGGCCGGGGTCGGCCTGTTGTAAAAGGTGACAAAACAACCCAAGCTACATGGTAGGGTACCTAGCTCATCTAGATGGCAACCACCCTTGGTCTTAAGTATGCCGTCATAATAACCTTGTATTGTGTTCCGGCATAGGTGACCCAAGTTCTAGCTTCCCTAACCTGAAGTTCTGCAGTGCCCACAAAATTTGGAACCCGAGATGTGCAAAATCCTATCACATTCCTATAGGCATGACGGATTGGAGCGTGGGTTAGAGAGAGCCGGTAAAACGGCGATCCGCTGGCCACCCGCCAGGCAGTAGGGGACAGTAGGGGGACCCAGATTATCCGGTCTGGGAGACAGTCCCGGAAACTGGTGAAAAGTCTTTGGGAGTATCGTTGTGTCGGAGCGGAGACCGGACGTGGATCCAGTGATAATCTCCGGGAGGGACCGGAGGCCCTTCCATGCCCCGCACCAACTCATCACACAACCTGTGGGTTTGGGCGGGAAAAACATATTTCCATTTTTTCGTGGATGCTCTAGACACTTCCAAAACGCTCCCTTCTGTCTAATAAATATGAATCTCTCAAGAAATAGTAAGTGTACCCAAGCGGACATCGAATTCACATTTAAGGTGAAATTCTGATCGTCTGGCTCATGCTGTAAAAGATAAAGCCGATCTTTTGGGTGAAATCTTTGCAGCCAATTCGACTCTTGATGACGAGGGAGAATCTCCACCTTCAATTAGAATATGTGGAGACTCTACAATGTCGGAGGTACGATTTTCACAAAAAGCCATGCGACGAGTCTTCAGATACCTCAATGTCAAGAAGTCCACCGATCCAGATGGTATCCTCGCTATCATGCTGCGAACCTGCTCGGCTGAGCTGTCTTCAGTCTTCCCGACTTTTTACCTTATCCTACCGCAAAGGTTGTGTCCCGGCTTCGTGGAAGGTGGCCCATGTTTACCCTATTCCCAAAAAAGGTGATCGGACGGACCCATCCAAGAGGCCTTCAGGCCTGAGAGCAAAGAAGTTGTCGCTATAGGCTTCAGCCTATAGCGACAACTTCTTTGCTCTCAAAGATGATGGAGCGGACTACCAACGCACAACTCTTGAGTTATCTGGAGGATTCCCAACTGCTAAAGAACCGCCAATATGGTTTTCGGCATAATGGATCTGCTGGATATCTTCTGGTTTATCTAACCCACCGTTAGGCTAAAGCCGTTGAGAGCAAAGGAGAAGCACTGGCTGTTAGCCTCGACATCGCTAATGCCTTCGATAGGGTCTGGCATAGGGCTCTTCTTGCAAAGCATTTTACGGGATACCTTGGAGTCTTTGCACTTGGCTATCTAGCTTTCTCGCTGGGTGCAGCATTAAGGTCGTCATTGACGGTTGCAGCTCCAGTGTGAAGCCTATCAATGCTGGTGTGCCCCATGGTTGTGTGATGTTGCCAACGCTATTTAATCTGCATAACAATGTTATCCATAGATGGTACTCATTGCTATACAGATGATAGCATCGGCGATGCACGGTACACTGATCATGTAAATTTCTCTCCTGCGTTTTTGGACGCAACACTGCATATTCTGTGCCAAGAAAAACCCGATCGCACCTGCGCCACAGTTCCAAGGAGCTTCTCTTTCCATCTCAAGCAGTATTGAGATCGTTGGTGTCGACATAACGAATGTGCAGTTTAAGGGACAATTGAAGGGTAAAGCTAAGCTTACCTTCAAAAAGCTTGGCGTGTTAAACCGATCCAAGCAGTATTTCACTCCAAAGTAACGGCTTGTGCTATAGCCGCATATGGAGTACTGCTCACATTTATGGACTGGAGCACCCACCTGTCAGCTCAATCCCCTAGACTCCTTCCAACGGCGCGCAGTTTGTGTTGTCGACTATCCTATACTCACAGACGGTCTAGACACGCTTGGACTTCGGAGGGACTTTGAATCTCTTTGTGTATTCTATCGTCTATACAACGGGGTGTTTTGATCGTATTTAGAATGGGGCCTTCGTCGTCTTTCTACCAACGCACTGCCCACCATCGGCTTGGTGTTCATCCCCATTTCTTGGAGCCTCTCTTTTGTTGTACGAAACGGTTCTCAAGAACGTTCATATTGCGTACTCTCTGGATTTGGAATGAGATTTCGGCTGAGATTTTCTCAGCGCTGTACGATATGGGGTTCTTCAAAAAAGGCGTTGTAAAATTTCTTCGAGGCCGGCAGCGCATTGATAATGCCTCTGTGTTGGAAGCGTCCATAGGTGATGGTGACCACCTACCAGGATAATCCGTTTGCCTGTCTGCTGAACTCTAACTATATAAAAAAGCCTAATACAAGAATTCGTTAAAATCTAAGCAATAATTTACATAAGACGAATTGGGTCTTGGGAGATATTAGTGTAGTTTTTTTTAAACCTTTAGACAATCATTTAAAGATGCTGGTTTGAATAAACATAATATATGTAGTGAGTAAAACATACCTGAAGACTTTCCGTCATGTAATAAATAAGACACAAATGATTTGTTATTTCCACATACTTTTGTCGACTACTCTAAAGTTGGATTGGACTAAGGAGACGATTAACCCGAGTACGAGTGTTTGTTTGCGTAAAATCTTTACGCACAAATAATAATATAATCATAATTGGTCGTACAAAGAACTTCCTATAACTATTACGTGGAACTTGCGTCAAACGTACAAAACGTTGTCTCAATCTACATTCCAGACCACTTCCCTGTTTGAACATATCCAGGTTCAAACAGGGAAGCTCGTTAGGTAAATGGAGTTTACTTATCAAATTCTAAGATCAATTTTGCCATTTTAATATATACAGTCCTCCAGCACATTTTTTTGCCCTCTAAGGAACACCGATACCATTGAACTTGTCCATCGCCCTACAAATACCCATAAATAAATTTAAGGATGTATCTTGGCCATTATTCGTCCGTCTCGTTTGTATTAAGTTGAATCTTTTATAAAGACGAGACGTGTCCCCCGTCCCGCGGCGCGCCTCTAATGATGATATACTAGTGTGTGTTCCCACGGGCAGTGTAATTTTCCTTTACTAACCTCCACTGCACACTATTGTCCAAGCTAAAGTGAAAACAAATGAAGAAACGCCTCCGTTTAATCATTCATTCTCGTGAGTAACGTAAGGTAAGGTGTCTTCATTGAGATTTATTCTCTCCATCTGCGAGGCTTACTTAACTCCTCTGTAACACGTACGTGGCCTGTATCTTTTTATTTTCGTGTGATTCAGAACGTAATGAATAAGTTTAGTGAGATCTTTTTCAAAGCTGCCGAATATCAATGTGTTTGAAATTAAATTTATTATTATTAATTACCTTTATCGTTTGATTTTGAGAATCTTTGTGTGTTTGGTTAATGAATATGATGGTGTTATTTTGACTATTGTGGGTGGGTGGGTAGTTGTAGTTATTTAAATTTTTCGTTATATTATTCAATAAATCCGAAGATAAATTTCAAACCTGAAGTTCATTGCTGAATATTATTACCAAGCTAAACTTTTGCGTGTTGAATTTTTCAACTTTCAACTGTTTCATTGTGGCTCCTTGCTCAGGGAAATTAAGTATGAAGGAAGGACAAAGCAAAAAGGCGCGCAGAAAGCTTAATACTAATTTCACTTTTACCATCAATCAATTTCATGTTCAAATATATGATTACCTTTGGTTAGGAAAATTACTGACACATTTGTAACGGTTGGTTTGTTTCTTTTGTATATTATCAATCGAAGGGTTTAGGAGGGCGACCACTGAAGGGTGCAAACGTGAGCCATATCGTATATCAGCTCGTTTAATTAATCCCCACGAAATATTAAGGACGGTGTGCATGAAAGTAAAATTAATAGATATTGTTCGATCCTTGCATAAAGAGTATTTGAAATCCCGCCTCCTGATTTTTTTTACCTACCCTCACTCTCGGTGAGGTAAATGTTAAAAGTGAGGGTGGAACGAAAAAAATGAGTAGTAACGCGCGAGCTACTAAACGCGCGGGACGGTCGACCTTCGACCTTCCTTCAGTTATTCCAAACTCTCATTGGCCATGTCATAATTAATGTAACAGTTACTCCACGAGCGGGCCCGAACCGAACCGGGAAGGGGTGGAATCAAGGTCAGTGCGAATTTCTTTGCCCACTGCAAGGTATCGCGTCCCTCTAACCACCGTTCCTCTCCTCCTCCTCTCTCATACAGTCCACTGGCTCTCGAGCTATTCTTCTCATCCCTATACGGTGCAATCTCAGTCCGTGACCGGCATCGTACCTACAGATAAATATCTGTAGGTACGATTTTTGTTGAAATCAGTAAGCTTATTGAATTATTCGCGTGAACAACTCATTTTATGTACTCTTTTCTTTTTAATTTTTATGAACTTTCTTGGATTTTTATTGTTTTCTGACCTTTTTCTAATGACATTTAATTATTTTTGGTGTAAATATATAAAGCATTAGGATAAAATACATATTGGTTGAACTTTAATGGACAGGCTGCATTGCTTGTTGCTGGCAGATAATAGCAGCTTTTAGTGTGTTGCTTATTATAATAACGGTAATAAAATGTATTTGATGTGTTTGTACTTTTTAAAGAAAGAACTACGGACTTAAACAATACTTTAAAAGATATACGAGCTTTTTATTGAAGGAAAGCAAGCAAAACTAATAGTCAAATATTAAAATGATGAATTCTATGCATTCTATCCCCTAAATGTGCTTAAAGATTTATTCTGTCGTAGGTTTCAGCGTTTCCCATATTGTGATTAATTGAAATTTCCATACGTAGCCTTTATCTTACACAGGTGGGATAATCTATGTTAGTCAAAAGTTCCAATAACTAAAATATTAAAAACTTCAATTTCGGCCAAGAATTTTAATTTACTACGGCATTTATGTTAGCTAAAAAAATGTTTTTGTCATGATAAAAATAGCTTCAGTACATAAAATGTATCTTTGTTTGTATAACACGATAATATCGCCAAATCCAGTAAAACCAGTAAAGTTTTTGGGCATCGTCTTGTAGGGGCCTCCTTGCCGATTTAGCAAAGAGAAGTCACGGTAGTCCCATTTATGTACATACAGTGCCAGTGTTGCCTGGTGGGAGCATTGTAGGAATAACTTAAACTACGAGTATGTGCCGTCTCGGCTCGTGCATGTGTTATTAGTATAGATTAAAGTAAAGTTGGTATTTACTGTTTTTAGATACGAGGAGTAGTCTTCGCTAGATACTGTTAGAGAGGCTTCACGAAATACAATTTTAATTAAGTAACAAGTAACTGGAACAAAAATGAAACTATGATGTAAATCAAGGTTGATGCCCAACTGATGCCCCAGAAAAATTACATATCAAGTTACAATAGTATTCTATCTTCTGTGTTTGGGGAGTAAACCCTAAACTTTAGTCTCTTAAAGGCAATTATTTATATTAGTTTATTTTTTATTGCTGACGAAACACACATACTGACAACCCATTTAATGGCAAGTAGGTACCGTCGCCTATGGATTTTCGCGAAGCTTGAGGCATCGGGATCACGCTGCTCTACGTATAAGGGTACTGCACCCTAATGATCACTAATGACAGAACATAACACAAAGTTATTATGGCGGCATGATAGACCCCGGATGGCTGCCATGCAAACGGGCTTGGAATCGTACCACCTAGCTAGGGTTGTTTTGCCCCCTTTTACGACAGGCCGCCTCCGCCGCCGAGGTCAATATTCACGGTACACGGAGAAAAATTATTTAGACTTTGCTCAGTCAAGATTTAGCACGTTGTGAATATTCATCAGACGATGAATAATTATCTAACCATTTTCCAATTAATTAACAAGTAATGTCTTTTTAGCCTTTCATTCCGTTTGCACCAAAGTGTCTGGAGAACCTTGTTATAAAGCGAAACTAATTGCATTCCTCTTTGCTCCGCTATCCTTCCGTGACATTTTCTTTCTTTATGTAAAGAATAAAAAATAACGCTGATAAAGATTAGATTCCGCTAATTTTGATTTTCTTCACAAAGCATCTGTCGTATAATCGAAACCTATAAGAGATAAATCTAATACAGTATCTATACTTTACTGTGGCGACCACTGTGGAGCAACGGCTGTCGTGCGTCGGAGCTTGCTAGCGTTTTTTTGTATATAGGTAATATGTACCTAGTCAGGTCATAAGTATTGTCACACAGTAAAAACTTTTCTTTTAGAATGCTGGCCACAAAAAAGTTTATTGAATTCGGATTTCGAATTGTTCATGAAAATAAAAATGTATACTTTTAGAATTTTACTCATTTTTTAAATATGGAGTGGCCGCTTAAAGAAGACCGTGTTGCAGTTATTGCATTGCATCGTTGCAGTTACGCGCCAATTCAAATTTTTAACATACTGAAAAATTTTAATATAACCAAAAGATTCGTTTATCGTACCATCAAACGATACAATGAAGACTCTAGTGTAGATGACAGGTCAAGAAGTGGTCGCCCTCGGTCTGTTAGGACTCCAGCAGTGATAAAAGCTGTGAAGGCACGAATTCAAAGAAATCCCGAACGTAAGCAGAAACTGTTGGCCCTTCAGATGGGGTTAAGCAGAACCACGGTGAAAAGGGTGTTAAATGAAGACTTAGGGCTTCGGGCATATCGAAGAAAAACAGGACATCGTTTGAATGCTCGTCTAATGGACCTGAGACTGAAGAGATGCCGCGCTTTGTTGAAGCGGTACGCGGGAAAAAAATATCGGGAAATTCTTTTTTCGGATGAAAAAATGTTTACCGTAGAAGAGAGCTACAACAAACAAAATGATAAGGTGTACGCACACAGTAGTGAAGAAGCGAGCAACCGTATTCCGCGTGTCCAACGAGGTCATTTTCCATCCTCGCTCATGGTATGGTTGGGAGTTTCTTATTGGGGCTTAACAGAGGTACATTTTTGTGAGAAAGGTGTAAAAACGAATGCTGTTGTATATCAAAATACAGTCCTGATGAACCTTGTGGAACCTGTTTCTCATACCATGTTCAATAACAGGCACTGGGTATTCCAACAAGATTCGGCGCCAGCTCATAGAGCGAAGAGCACACAAGACTGGCTGGCGGCGCGTGAAATCGACTTCATCCGGCACGAAGACTGGCCCTCCTCCAGTCCAGATTTGAATCCGTTAGATTACAAGATATGGCAACACTTGGAGGAAAAGGCGTGCTCAAAGCCTCATCCCAATTTGGAGTCACTCAAGACATCCTTGATTAAGGCAGCCGCCGATATTGACATGGACCTCGTTCGTGCTGCGATAGACGACTGGCCGCGCAGATTGAAGGTCTGTATTCAAAATCACGGAGGTCATTTTGAATGAACTTTAATGTCATAAGAATCTATGTTTTGTTAAGTTCATTTTGATATATGAATGGTTACATAATGAATAAACTTGTTACAATTATTTTACATTAAACATGTGACAGAATTTATGACCTGACTAGGTATATCAGTTGACTACTACCTATAAAACAACTCTGTTTTGGAACTAGGCGGCGCTGTGTAGATTGTTCCAGCATATTTATTTGTGTGTGAATTATCAAAATTAATCCATTATTTTTCCTACGACTTTTCAATGGGCTCCTATAATTACTTCAGACCGAATCTGCATAACAACCTTGTAGAAAATATACCTTGATAATTATAGTTACGAAGAAGTTAAACAAAGGGTCATATGATAAGGAAAATTAAACTTATTTTTTTTGTTTTCTACAAAAATATTCAATCAATTATCAAGAAGTTAATTTTAGTATGGACTCTTCTTCTTCTTCTCTTTCGTTGCGCTCTTATCAGAGCGGTCGTGGTCATCATTTTTCAGTCACACGCCTGACAATCCGTCTCCATTCCTCCCGAACAGCTGCTTTTCGAGAGCACACGTGTACTGGGACGTCCACTGCAGCCTTTACTTGGTCCGTCCATCTCATAGGCGATCTGCCGCGAGGTCTTGTTCCTTCTATTTTCCCTTGGACAACCAGACGTTCGATGGAGACATCGTCACGCCTAGTCACGTGACCAAAGAAAGTGAGAATTCGAGCCTGTACGATGGAAGATAGACGCTGCTGCCGGACGCTGGTCCGGAATTGATTCCAGGACACTCTCAACATTCTTCTCCAGCACCACATCTCGAGAACGTCTATTTTCTTCTTCTCACTTTCTCGCAGGGTCCACGTCTCCGAAGCATATAGGAAAGCATATAGTATGGACTAGAATATTAATATAGAATATTTTAAACTCGAATCTTGTGAACTATGTCTGCCATCTAGCGTTATTTCATTGAAACTTATGGTTATCATGTCAGATTATAAGCTGAAGGTTGGTCTAGGTAACGATTTAAACAACAACGGGGGCTTTTGCAAGCTTGGCAAACCAAAGTATGCGTTGTTACGCAGCGCTGACATATTATTACGCTACACTACTGCCATCTTTTGCAGCCATATTATATCCACACAATGTATTACCAAAATTTCCGTGTTATAGCGGATTTTTAAGAACCTAAAGGTATTGTTTAAACGCTCTGAGACAAACTTATTGCTTTATCGACGATATTAGTTTAAAATGTGACTCACACCTATTATAAATTGGGGTAATTATTAAATTATTCATCTGCACATGCACCCTTAATCCGTTGAACCCCTCGTACTCACCTGACTTCGTTACACATGAGTAATTTTCATATTTATGCAAATAGATCACATGACAACATTTTTGTTTATTTTACCAAATGGATAAGGCACGCTTTAAATATGACCATGCAATTATTAGTAATTGAAATGCAAGGACATTTATTGTATACAAAAATATTAGTTGCAAAGTTATACATAAAAATGTTTCGAATTATTATTAAAGAGGACCGATGAAGAAATCTTGTTCCCGGCACAAGTCTCACAAGAGCCTATATGGCCGAGTGCACTGGAGTTGGTTTCTAGTCTGGTCTTTAAAATAAGTAACAAAATTAAAATATGTTTTCTTTTTTAGATTTTGATATAGTATGAAACTATAATTAGGTAAAGAATAAAGACAATAGCATAATACTTTATATATTTTTATTTTATGTATGATAGAATAAAATAGTGCTTAGTCACTATTCTAGTGTTAAAGCCCGGTTTTGCCTGTACCAATATTCTTATTAGAAGCTCCTCAATATTCACATTAGTGCTTCAATATAAAATGTCTTTGACTTTACTAGTAAATTATGAATTAAAATAAAGTATTTTTTTATATTTAAACAATTAAAGGAATATTTTTCTTATGTCCACTTGGCGTGGTTGTATCAGGCTCACGCTGTTATAGATGATGTTTGCAGTGGTATAACAGTGCCAGGACATGAGCTTTGAGGTTCCATGGTAAAGACCCGGTCAGCAGGGAGACCGCTTCGAATAAGTGAACCTTTTTTTTTTTTTTTGGTCTCGGGGAAAAACCTCTCTTGACGGGTTTCCCCGGCCCGGGGGGACCGAGGGATATGTGGGACTCCGGGATTTTTCCGACTACCCACTAAAAAACCCCGCTGTTCTCCTATCGCCTACGCCCGGGCCCACGGATATATGGCCTGCCGATCTCGTGGCCCGGGCCGGCGCCGGCCCGCCCTTTGTCTTGAGGCGGGCCCCTTCTAAAGTGTTGCCGCCAGGGGGTCAGGGTTTCGTCCCCCCGGCGCTCTCCTAACAACTCTAGGAGTTGAGGGGGCCGCGGAACAGCACGCAGCCCTCACCCTCGCGGTAATAGTGCGGGCGGCGGGTCCTCCCCCGAGGGGCCGCCCGCGGCCGCTTTTTACGGCGGCCGGAGGTCGTTACTGGCCCTCCGGCGCCGCCGGCGTGGCCTGCGTTGGCGGGAGGGGAGTGTGGTGGTTGACTCCCGCTCCCGCTCCGCCGCCTCCTTTGCGGACATGACTGCCTCGCAGAAGGAGGCGACGGCCGTCCATCCAGGATCGCCCCCGACCATGGACAGAACCAGGGCCGGGAGCGACAGGTCCACGCCGATTTGGGCGACGAGGGCGCGGCGCTCCTCGCGCCACGCAGGGCACACGGCGACAGTGTGGTTCACCGTGTCCTCCTCGTCGCCCGCGCCACAGTGGTCGCACCCTGACGTCATCTCCCACCCTATGCGACACAGGTACCTCCCGAAGCAACCATGCCCCGAGAGGACCTGCGTCAGGCGGAAGGTCAGGGCGCCGTGGCGCCTTTCCAACCATTCAGCCAGGACGGGCCTCACCGCTTCGATGGTGGCGAGGCCCGCGCTGGGGTGCGCGAGGCGCTCCTTCCACTCCACCATGAGCACCTCGTCACGCAGCTCCGCGCGCCTCACCCCAGTTTCGTGAGGCGTGGGGCGAGAGCCACGCTCGGCCGCGCCCCGGCGCCACTGGTACAACAGCGCCAGGACCCGGGCCTCGAGGTCCCATGGTGGGGATCCGGCCAGCAGGGAGGCCGCTTCGAAGGACACCGTGCGGTATCCTCTTATCGCCCTGACGGCCAGGACGCGCTGCGACCTGCGAAGCAGCGCCGTCGTTTTGGCCGTCAGGCGATCCGCCCAGATCGGGGCCCCGTAAAGGGCCATCGACCGCACGGTTCCCTCAAAGAGCCTGCGGCACACTGCGCCCGGCCCGCCGATATTCGGCAGCAGACGGGAGAGTTCCGCCGCCGCCCGAACTAGCCTCGGCGCCAGGCGCTCGAAGTGTGCCGCGAAGTCCCATCGCCCGTCGAGCACCAGTCCAAGATGGACTGGTGCTCGACGGCCCGTGCTGCATGGACGGCCCGACGGCGATGTGGACGCCTCCTACCGTTATGCTCAGGCCCGGTGGCGGCCTCTGACGGGGCCCGTAAAATATCACGGCCTCCGTCTTGTTCAAGGCCACCTCCAGGCTTAGTCGCCGGATTCTTGCCACTGTGTGCGCCACCCCAGCCGTGCCCAGAAGGCACGCCTGGCGGGGGTTCCTCCCGCGCGCTGTGACGAGCGTGTCATCGGCGTAACAGATGACGCCGACGCCGGGGAGGAGTGCCCCCCTCAGGACCCAGTCGTATGCGATGTTCCACAGCAGGGGGCCCAGGACCGACCCCTGTGGAACACCGCACACGACGTCTCGCCGACTTTGCCCACCCTGGACCGGATAGACGACGGCACGATCACTCAAATATGCCCCAACTATGCGACGGAGGTAGGGAGGCACCCGATGGTACTTGAGCGCCTCCCGCACGCAGCTCCACGGCAGGGTGTTGAAGGCATTGGCGATGTCGAGTGACACCGCCAATAGCACCCTACCTCGAGCAACTGCGTCCCCCGCCTGGCTCCTCAGACGGGTGATTGCGTCAATAGTGGAGCGCCCCTGGCGGAATCCAAACTGTTCGTCTGCCAGGTTCGGCCCCTCTGTCTCTAGGTGCCGGACGAGGCGGTCTGCGAGGATCCTTTCGAAGATCTTCCCCACCTCGTCCAGCAGCACGATGGGCCGATAGGCAGACGGTGAGTCCGCCGGGCGCCCCTCCTTCGCGATAAGGACCAGCCTCCCCGTCTTCCATCTGCGGGGAAACCGGCCCGATCGCAGACACGCGTCGAAGAGCCTCAATAGTGGGGCTCCAGGACGTCGTGGGACAGAACCCACGCACGCCCCGGTATGCCGTCGAGGCCGGGGGCCGTGTTCTTGGCCTTCAGCCGCAACATCGCTGCCCCCAGCTCTGCCCGGTCCACGTCGGGTACGGGGTCGTCGTCCGCGCTAGGGTCCCTCTCATCCCATTCGAATAAGTGAACCTTACCTAACCGTACAATAACCCATAAGAGGAAACATGGAAAGGTCAGTAGCTAGCATTAATCTCACATGTTGTAGGACGGGTTGGTTCAGTGGTTTCATAGATGATTTGTTAAAAAAATACAATGTTCAAATACTAATCGCTGGATAACTGGAGTAAACTTATTGAAACCTTTTTGTTTCATTAGATTGGGTTAAAGCTTAAAATGAAAGCGCCTGAAAGAATATTTGTCTAATATTTAGCAGATGTTCAATTTTGCTAATTGTCATTCATTGCTGCTCTAGAAAACTGTGAATAGTTTAAATTATCTATAAAAAGTCATTTTAAAACTACGCCTCTAAGGGACTATTACATTTGGAGCCAAACTCAACCTAATCTGTCAAAGGGCTGTCTAAGGATCGTGTTTTGACGAAGCGTTTTCATTTCTATGTTGGCGAGTCAGACGGAAGATACATCATTTAAAAAATCTATTCTGTTCCATCTACGTCAATATGAGAGGACTATCACGGCACAAGATAAAGAAACGTAATTAAGACAAAAAATAAAATGAATGGGCTCACAAATGAAGACTTGTAATTTTACTGTTAAACGCTAGAATAATTATGGTGCATCATCAATATAGCATTTAATCTTATAATAATCATTCATATTTCTGCAATCATGATCTACATTTGCAATTAAAAATTGTCAGGGTTGTAATTCTATGAAATGGTACTTTCACACATCTGCAGAACAGCTGGAACAGCATTCGCTGATTTGACATTGGCAGCTTAGTATTGCGCGTGCGCGAAACAAATGCGTCCAGATTTAAATTTAGCAACGTGTCGCCGGAATTTCACTGTCCTATTTCAATATCCCAAACAGAAGATTTTATGCGAATCAAAGTAACCGTACGCAATCATTATGTGGCAGTGACATAAACTTGTTATACAATGTTAATACACAGGTCAAATGTACTGTGATAGTAGTTTGAAGAAGTACGCTTTTTCCGCCGGTTGTGAATGAGTTAATTTGTTAATGAAAATGTTACGTGTGACACTTTTCGTGTTGTTGTTGTTGTGGGGACAAGGTATGATGTATAAATATTACTCCATCAATCTCTTTTAATTATTTGTATAATATTTGCAAATAAATCATTGAAGATACTCTAATCAAACGCTTGAAGTGAGTTTGAATTATTTCTTAAAATATTCTATAAAAAGCCGGTCAATACTATTCAGAAGATTCTCAATGTACATAAATTTTCCAGAATATTCGATATTGATTTAACAGAAATTAATATAAATTATTTGCTTTGCTTAAATATTTATTATAATTAATTCCTAATAATAAATTTTAATCCTTGTAATAACTTCCGATGTCTTTCTTGCCACTGTCTTTCTTGACAGATGTATAAATACAATTTCAATAATATTATGTTCTTCTTCTTCAAATAATACTGGGATGCAATGGCTTTCTCTTCCAAGCCTATGGTCGTGCGCCAAGCCTATACAAAGTGCGTCTGTTATGGGCTGCTCTTTCGTTTTTATTTATTTCTTTCATATGGCTAAATTTAATTAAAACTCCGAAAAAACCGTATGTTTCACTTATCAATAAAGCATAGGAGTATTATCGCATATGAATTATGCATATATGTTATATGCATATAATATACTAGCAGCCCGTCCCAGCTTCGCACGGGTATTTAACAAAAAATTAAAAATTAAACCCTTCTATTTTTTTCGGTCTTGGGGAAAAACCTCTCTTGACGGGTTCCCCCGGCCCGGGGGGACCGAGGGTTATAAGGAGGGACTCCGGAAAAGATGTTCGACCCACTAAAAAACCCCGCTGTTCTCCTATCGCCTACGCCCGGGCCCACGGATATATGGCCTGCCGATCTCGTGGCCCAGGCCGGCGCCGGCCCACGCTTTGTCTTAAAGCGGGCCCCTTCTAAAGTGCTGGCGCCAGGGAGTCAGGGTTTCTACCCCCCGGCGCTCTCTTGTAACAACTCTAGGAGTTGAGGGGTGCTGCGGAACAGCACGCGGCCTTCTCCCTCATGGCAATAGTGCGGGCGGCGGATCCTCCCCCGAGGGGCCGCCCGCGGCCGCTTTCTACGGCGGCCGGAGATTGTTGCCCGCCCTCCGGCGCCGACGACGCGGCCTACGTTGGCGGGAGGGGAGTGCGGTGGCGGACTCCCGCTCCCGTTCCGCCGCCTCCCTTGCAGACACTACTGCCTCGAAAAAGGAGGCGACGGCCGTCCATCCAGGATCGCCCCCGACCATGGACAGAACCAGGGCCGGGAGCGACAGGTCCGCGGCCAATTTCGGACGGGACTCGCATCCCCGTCGCGTCACGCCACGAACAGAGAGCTAAGTTGGAAAGGATGTAAGAGGTAGACTGAAAGAAAGGTAGGACTCTGTCGCCTCGAACGGAGAGGGGAGTGAAGCGACGGATGCTCCGGCACCTCGGGTACGCACACCCGTGCACTCGTCGGACAGAGGAGCGCCCCTGGAGGCAAACCTTCTATTTGCGTCAGGTTACTAAAAAAATAAAATTATAAAGAAAGTTTGAATATTATTATTTCTATGAGCTTTTATTTTAATGATTTTTTTTTTGCTATTACTTTTTATTTATTTTTCGTTATTTTTTAATAAGTATTCTAATTTTTGTAAAAACCCCAGTGACGCACGCCTACATTGCATAAGGTGCTGCCTAGCTAGCCGAACAGGGTGAGCGGCTACCACGCAACATTTTTCTAATACTTACATTTTTAAACTCGTGATATCTTTCGAATGGAATATCCGAATTGAATAATTCAAAAAGTTATATAAAGGTATTGAAACAGTTTTGAATATGAAGTAATTTATTTTGATAAGGATTAATACCAAGATCCAAATAAAGAGCCTTTTCTAGGGGCGGCATTTCAATTAAATTTTTAAAATAAAAGAACACTTATTGTGGCATAACTATAATAGTTAGACATATGCTGTCGCGACACTTTTTGTAAATAATGATGTGTTCTGCAAAGTTGTAATACATTATTTTATTCTATCATCAATAGTTTTCGCAACGCACGCGATTTAAATAATATTTTAGGTAATTTTTTTACACTTTGGGTTACATTAATAGAGTTTTAGTAAGGATCCCTAATTTTTTTGAAAATATAATATAGCCTATGTCACCCGAGGATAGTGTAGCTTCCCAACAATGAAAGAATTTTTTAAATCGGGTAAGTAGTTTCGGAGCCTATTCAAAGCAAACAAACAAACAATCAAATCTTTCCTCTTTATAATAGTAGTATAATATATAATATATATATATACGAAAGTGTACAATTTTTAACTACCTCCGTGACGTAATGGTCAACGCGTGTCGGAACGCCTGCGGGGTCACGATTTTCGTCTCTCGTCTCAAGTGGGTATAATAAGTATTTATTTTAAAAAAAACGTACTAAATACTTTTCTATATATAAGTACTTATTATACTTTTCTATGTGTAGTATCAGTTGCCTGAAGTATACCTAGTCAGGTCATAAGTATTGTCACACAGTAAAAACTTTTCTTTTAGAATGCTGGCCACAAAAAAGTTTATTGAATTAGAATTTCGAATTGTTCATGAAAATAAAAATGTATAACTTTTAGCATTTTACTCATTTTTAAATATGGAGTGGACGCTTAAAGAAGACCGTGTTGCAGTTATTGCGTTGCATCCTTGCGGTTACGCGCCAATTCAAATTTTTAACATACTGAAAAATTTGAATATTACCAAAAGATTCGTTTATCGTACCATCAAACGATACAATGAAGACTCTAGTGTAGATGACAGGTCAAGAAGTGGTCGCCCTCGGTCTGTTAGGACTCCAGCAGTGATAAAAGCTGTGAAGGCACGAATTCAAAGAAATCCCAAACGTAAGCAGAAACTGTTGGCCCTTCAGATGGGGTTAAGCAGAACCACGGTGAAAAGGGTGTTAAATGAAGACTTAGGGCTTCGGGCATATCGAAGAAAAACAAGACATCGTTTGAATGCTCGTCTAATGGACCTGAGACTGAAGAGATGCCGCGCTTTGTTGAAGCGGTACGCGGGAAAAAAATATCGGGAAATTCTTTTTTCGGATGAAAAAATGTTTACCGTAGAAGAGAGCTACAACAAACAAAATGATAAGGTGTACGCACACAGTAGTGAAGAAGCGAGCAACCGTATTCCGCGTGTCCAACGAGGTCATTTTCCATCCTCGCTCATGGTATGGTTGGGAGTTTCTTATTGGGGCTTAACAGAGGTACATTTTTGTGAGAAAGGTGTAAAAACGAATGCTGTTGTGTATCAAAATACAGTCCTGACGAACCTTGTGGAACCTGTTTCTCATACCATGTTCAATAACAGGCACTGGGTATTCCAACAAGATTCGGCGCCAGCTCATAGAGCGAAGAGCACACAAGACTGGCTGGCGGCGCGTGAAATCGACTTCATCCGGCACGAAGACTGGCCCTCCTCCAGTCCAGATTTGAATCCGTTAGATTACAAGATATGGCAACACTTGGAGGAAAAGGCGTGCTCAAAGCCTCATCCCAATTTGGAGTCACTCAAGACATCCTTGATTAAGGCAGCCGCCGATATTGACATGGACCTCGTTCGTGCTGCGATAGACAACTGGCCGCGCAGATTGAAGGCTTGTATTTAAAATCACGGAGGTCATTTTGAATAAACTTTAATGTCATAAGAATCTATGTTTTGTTAAGTTCATTTTGGTATATGAATGGTTACATAATTAATACAGTTGTTACAATTATTTTACATTAAACATGTGACAGAATTTATGACCTGACTAGGTATAAGTAGTATATCAAAGCATGTGTTATAGGTATACGCACCCATATGGCCGCTTTCCTACTGAAATTGGCTCTAGATAGCGTTGTGCGAATCATTACAGTATATTTTTTATTTCTGACGAATGACTATTTAGTTCTAGTCAAGTCATGCCAATTATAATCTGGATAATAATTAATACAATGTACAATTTACACATAATTAAACTGAAACTTGCTAAGTTTATGCAAGACGAGTCCTTATAAATGTAACGTAATATAGGCACGTTAATTTTTTAATACATTCATTGTTATAAGTTACTAAATCACGAGAGTTTTCTATACTTATTTGTATAATGTAATGTAATTGTGGGTAATACAGTAAAAAGGTATATTTAGTAATTAAATTGCGTAATATTTTTTTAATGCTGAGGATCAGCAGACAGACTGACGGCCCAATTATTAGTAAGCAGTTACCGTTGCCTATGAATGTATGCGAAGCCAGAAGCACCGCGATCACGCTATTGTCCCATAGGGTACAGGAACCTAGGTCAATAATGCCGGAACACTCAACGTTATTAAATTAAAACAATTCTATTAAAACACACACGTTTCAATATTGTTTACGATAACGAACAGACATAACGCGTGTTCTTCAGTTCTCATTTTTAAATATTTTATTGTTGAATCAAGTTGGTCATGATAATGGTGTTCATTCGTAATATAAAGGAAAGAGTTTTCATGCAAACATACAAAACTAGCAATTATTTCGTATACAATTTTACTGTTTCAACATGTTATCGACGCCTTTTGATGAAATTAAATATAAAATAGAAAAGTAATTTTATAAATAATGTTTCCTGTAGATTACGTCCACTTTTTTAATATGAAAAAGGAAAAATTATCAACACAATTAGGATTAATTCATATCTTGACCTACTCTTGACCTGAATAATAAGATAAAAATAATCAGCAGCGAGTTATAACAGCTGTTGATTATTGTCTTGTCTCGTTTTGAAATGTATCGAACTTTGTGTTCCAAATATTGTTATACTATATTCTATTAAGAGGGTGTCAATGTTGAGAAAACAGCTAACAGAGGAGAGTGGACGTAGAGGATATGTGCCGACCCGATATATTATAATGTGGGGTACGAGCAGAAAAAACGCACTTGCATGTGTGCGTGCGTGCACGCACGCACGCGCACACACACACACACACACACACACACACATGCACGCGCACACGCACACATACGCACACGCACAGGCACACGCACGCGCGCACGCGCACACACACACACACACACATAGATGTGCACACGCACTCTAATTTTATTATATGTGTAAGTTCTTATAATTTTTGTAAAATATTTGAACAACTGTGGGCACTGGCTTCTGTAACACAGACTTTGATCTAGCTCATAAGCCAGGGTAAAAAATTGTTATATGTAGATTACTGTATATTTTGCAAATAAACTTTTAAAAAAGAAGAAAATATCCTATTGCTCTACTATAAGGATTTTAATTTCCCTATTTTTTTTATTGCTGTGGGACAGCAGATGGGCTGACGGTCCACTTAATTGTTAGAAACTACCGTCGCCTATGGATATTTGCGACGCTAGGCGGCACCGCTAACACGCTACCGTCCGCGTACGGGAACAGGAGCCAGTGTTATATTCACACCTGTTTCGAGAGAAAAAGGACAGTATGGTATATGATCCACAATTGTCAACATCGTCTCGATGTATAATTTTGCTCACAATATTTTCCTATAGCGTCAATACTTTTAATTATTTTGAGAGATGCATGCCATCCGAATGTTAGGTTCACACAGTCATAATATATGACTATATAGAAGTAAAAATATCCTTAAAGCAGACTGGCACACCAAAACAGGTGAATTGCAACGTCTGGATTTAAGCCAAGGAAGATAATGCTAATTTCGGATAACAAATCCGAGTTCAAAGCGTTGATTATTAATTCATGTCTTTTAAAAAATTTACAGATTTCGTTGTTAGTATACGTATCGTAGAACTAAGAGTGCCGACACATGAACGGGAAGGTGGTGTAGCCTTACTTGGATGCCAGTACGACATGGAAGGAGAACTTTTGTACTCTCTCAAGTGGTACAAAGATGATGTAGAATTCTTCCGATATACACCCAGTTCTGAGCCCAATATAATGTATTTCAGCAACTCTGGTGTTACTGTCGATGTAAGTAATTGTCAAGTTCGAAATAAAAGCAAGTTTTCTAAAAAAATAAAGCTTTACGCTTTCAAAAAAATGTCACGAATTCAGAAACATCAGCTTAAGAAAATGTCAATAGCTTACTTAAATATTTATGTCGTTTAATAGATTCTTTTTAACCAATGTAATAAAAAAAGCAATCAATTATCTTTTGTTTTTTAAAAATAGGAGTCATTTGTTTGTGTCGTGTCGGAACGTGTTCTTAAAAATGGATAAAATTGAAGTTTGCGCGGTAAAATATCTCTGCTTGAAAATGTTTACTACGGAGCTGGTAAATTAACACTTGAGAGCAACATTACATTACATTTAGTGTGCTGAGTTCTTCGATCAACAATATTGTTGATCGAAGGCTGAGTTCAAACGAGGAAGAACTTCGATTAACGACGACCCTCGCACGGGACGCCCTACATCGGTAGTGACTGAACAAATGATTAAAAAAATTGAAAACACTGTCTTGACAGATCATCGTGTTGCTTTTTGTTTTATAGCAGAACAAATAAATATTTCTAAAGGAAGTGCCCATAATATTATACACAACCATTTGGGTATGATAAAAGTGTCAGCGCGCTGGGTGCCCAGAATGCTTTCTGACGCGCAGAAACAAACGAGACTGAGAATTTCACAAAGCTATTTGGGTTTGTTACAACAAGATCTTGACCGATTTTTGGCTTGATTCATAACTATGGACGAAACATGGCTTCACCATTATGAGCCGGAAACGAAAAAATAGTCCATGACTTGGAAGAGACCATCATCTCCAACTAGGCGATTCCATCCGCCGGTAAGATCATGAGCTGCTTTATCTGGGACAGCCAAGGGGTGGTAATAATCAAATACCTTAAGCATTGATCCACTATTACGGGAACTTTGTGCACAGGACAACGTTGCGTGAGGAAATACGCAAGCAAAGGCATGTCAAACTAAAGTTGTTTTGTTTCACCAAGATAACGTGCGCGGGGGGCGCACAAGTCCAGAGTTGCGATGGCTGCCATTCAAGAAGCTGGCTTCGAATTGATGGAATATCCTCCATATTCATCGGACCTAGCTCCTAGTGATTTCTATCTATTTCCGCGTTTAAAGGAACATCTCAGGGGCCATAAATTTGAAGATGATGACGCAGTAGTCGTCGCGGTACACGATTTTTATGGGATCAGAAAGAAGATTTTTTTAAAGGGAATTTCTAGCTTTAGAAAAAAGATATACAAAGTGTATAAACCTGAAAGGTGATTACGTCGAAAAATAAAATAACATTTTATTAAAAGATAATTGGGCCATACTCATTATCACTTTTTACTGAACACCCCTAGTATATACATAAGTCAGTGCTCTGAACTTACGAGAGTGAATTATTGTTCTTTAAAATTATTAAAATATCTGTTAATACCTATTAATATCTGTTTTGAAATAAAATCTTAAAATAAGATTAAACACTAAAACAAAAATCATTTTAACAATTAATTCCTCCTTAGAACGACATCATATCATTACTTGTTGAATTTTCTAGAAGTTGGTACTGCAGCTTCTAATTATTCAAGAAACAAGCAAATGTTTCTTGTTAGACAATAGTTATCGTAGCCTATAGTTGTTTGCAATGCTACCGCGATTAGTAATGTTCAGAAATGAGGTACACGAAATAAGTCTGAAAAGTTAAAGAAAGAAACAATTCAGTAAAGAAGTATGCCAAGTATGGACATTGAAAAAAAAATACTAAAACAATGATTTTGTTGTAAAAAAAATGTTAAAACAATACAAAGTCGAGGTTAACCACTTTTTTAAGAGTGTTTTCCGGCACTGGTCGATAGAAATTAATTCTGGCTTCAGCTTGGTTCCACCACGTAATTATCCTTTTAAATGATTTTCAGTTAGCACGGTCGTCGAGTACTGTTGTCGCTTTGGTTAATTTAACCCAGCAGTCCAGTGGAAGATACCGCTGTGAGGTATCAGGAGAAGCACCCAGTTTCCAGATGACAAGTAAAGAGAAAGAAGTCAGTATACAATGTAAGTTTATAAAAAACTTTTTTTCATATTTTATAAAAACAGTTTCTCGTTTATTATTAATTATCAGAGATATCAGAATAAGTATAAAATTTTAAAAGTGGATTGTTTTTGATAATTGTTAATGTTTTAAGGGTACTTTTTAGCAGTCAAAAATAGGCATGTGCTTAATATTTTTTAAATACTATTTTAATATTATAATTAAATATCTATGACGTGAAAGTCTTGACAACCTTCGTGGCTCAACGGCTTCCCATTCGGAACGAGCTGGCTCTATGGATTTGGCTCCCGGCCCTGAGCTGGATGTTCATGTATAAAATTTTATATATTTACAAATGAAAAGTACATAAATAGAATATTACTTGTCTAATAACACAGCCGCTCTCTTAGTTGCTTTGTGACAAGTTGACTTTGTGTGAATTATCAAAGCGAGTATGTTGTATTTATTACTACTTAAACTTATTACACAATTACTACCCGTGCAGGGGCGGAGAAAGAATATTAACCTCTGCTACCGGGGTCGGCCTGTCGTAAAAGGTGACAAAACAACCCACCCTAGCTACGTGTTAGGGCCTCAAGCCCGTCTGGATAGCGACCACCTTTGGTCTTAAATATGCCGTCATAATAACTTTGCGTTGTGTTCCGGCATTAGTGACCCAAGTTCCTGTACCCTTATGGGACAGCAGCGTGTTCGTGATGCTACTGGCGTTGCAAACACTCATAGGCGACGGTAACTGCTAAATTCTAAGCGGGCCGTCAGCCTGTCTGCTGTTCTACAGCCATAAAAATAAAATTGCATAGTTTTCAATCCAGTGTATGGACTCCTTTTGCTATTTCTTTTTTCTTCTTAACGGTTATTTCTTCATGTTCGGTACATATACACCATAGACAAACTGAAATGCGATAGCGATCTATATTTTTTGTAGTTAGTTAATTTGGATTCTTTACAAAATTACATAATTTAACCAAATTATCGAGGAGGTCTTAAAAACTAAACCTCGATTCAATCCAATATTTACATAAAATAGATTAAATATATTATCATCGGAGTCAAATTATTGTGAGACATGACCGACGACATTTAGTGATAAACAATTGTTTAAATACAATCGAATTATTTAAATCTAGTCGGTCGTGTTAATTCAAATCTCTAATTAACTTTTAATTAAAAACAAATATGTTTCAATAGGTACGAGATAGTTTAACGGAATGAACTTAACGTAATTACACTTTAACTAAAGATTCGAATCCCACAATGGTTATACATTGATTAGACAGTTAAATGCATATAAATTAGTCGTTACGTACCGACGGCGCCCTGACCTTCCGCCTGACGCAGGTCCTCTCGGGGCACGGTTGCTTCGGGAGGTACCTGTGTCGAATAGGGCGGGAGATGACGTCCGGGTGCCACCACTGTGGCGCGGGCGACGAGGAGGATACGGTGGACCACACTGTCGCCGTGTGCCCTGCGTGGCGCGAAGAGCGCCGCGCCCTCGTCGCCCAAATCAGCGTGGACCTGTCGCTCCCGGCCCTGGTTCTGTCCATGGTCGGGGGTGATCCTGGATGGACGGCCGTCGCCTCCTTCTGCGAGGCAGTCATGTCCGCAAAGGAGGCGGCGGAGCGGGAGTCAACCACCACACTCCCCTCCCGCCAACGCAGGCCACGTCGGCGGCGCCGGAGGGCAACTAACGACCTCCGGCCGCCGTAAAAAGCGGCCGCGGGCGGCCCCTCGGGGGAGGACCTGCCACCCGCACTATTGCCGCAAGGGCTGTGAGGGCTGCGTGCTGTTCCGCGGCCCTCCTCAGCTCCTAGAGTTATTACAGGAGAGCGCCAGGGGGACGAAAGCCTGACCCCCTGGTGCCAACACTTAAGAAGAGGCCCGCCTGAAGATAAAGGGCGGGCCGGCGCCGGCCCGGGCCACGAGATCGGCAGGCCATATATCCGTAGGCCCGGGCATAGGCGATAGGAGAACAGCGGGGTTTTTAGTGGGTAGTCGGATGTTCGAATATCTTTCCCGGAGTCCCACATATCCCTCGGTCCCCCCGGGCCGGGGGAACCCGTCAAGAGTGGTTTTTCCCCGAGACCAAAAAAAAAAGTCGTTACGTACCGACGGTGAAGTAAAACATCCTGAAGAAACCTGTATACCAATAACACCGGTATGTGTAACCCGTCAATCCTCCTTGGCCAAGTGTGGGAGTTTCATTCCCTTTAGAGGGATGCCCAAGTCCAGTAGTGTGACGTAATGGGACGTTTATATTATGTGATAAGAGTTACGCAACAAAATATTTCAATGTCACGTATAGTACACGTTTATCTTTTTATGACCTCTTCGTAGAGGTTGTGGTATATCTCAGGTCAAACATATATTTTCATACTACTTTTACGATTATATGTGTTAAAGGGTAATCAATATGTTTTTATTGCTATGGAGCAGCAGATAGACTGACGATACATTTAATAATAAGCAGAGACTATCGCCTATTGGTGTTTGACGTCAGGGGCACCGCTAACAGGCGGAGTCCGCGCAACGGTATCGGTAACGGTAAACTAGGGGTGGTTGCCATCCAGATGAGCTTAGGGTTAGGGCGCTACCACTTTGAAAACAATGTGATTAATAGTGACATTTTAAATAGTTCTTCCGCAGGGTGGACCGCGTTTAACCGGTGGAAGATATGAATATAACATAAACGACCTAGTAGTGATGAACTGCACTTCACCGCCATCTAGGCCAAAAGCCCATCTTAAATGGCTTGTGAACGGTGTACCTGTTTCGAGGGAACGAGTCTATGGTCCTTGGGAAAGGGAAGCGATGGACATACTTGATGCTTATGAAGTTACTTTGCAGTTACGATTCTTCCCGCAGGCCTCTGATTTCGTGAAAGGAATTATGAAAGTGACGGTAAACGGATTATTTGCTTTCCTATCCTAAGTTTACCATTAAGTCTAATTATAGTGTATCTGTATTATAGATGATAGTCGTTGTTAATGTTTGTGTATGGTAGTTTTATTTATACTTCTTAATACTTATTATTAATTAATATTTTAGTACAACTGTGTTGTTCTAGTACCGTAATGGAGGACGACCATTGCACAAGTGTCAGCTGTCATTCTAGTTGATGTTTGACATGTATCTTTGACAGCTAGTGGTGTGCAGCTTTACTACAGTATCATTATTATTATTTTATTCTCTGTGACACAGAGTGTATCTGCTCTACAGATAAGCTGACGGCCCAATTAATAGTAAGCATTTAACATCGTCTATGGATGTTTGCGACACTCATTGTTTGGTATCGTGAACATGCTCCCGTCCATGTAGGAGAACTGAGACCTAAGTCAGCAATGCCAGAACACAACACAAGGTTATTATGGCGGCATGCTTACAAATCAAGGGTGGTTGCCAAGCCCGCGTGGGTTTAGAGCCCTACCGCCTAGCCAGGTTTGTTTTGTCGCCTTTTACGACTTGCCGGCCCTGGTTGCAGGGGTTAGTATGTATTCGTATTCCGCCCTTGAACAGAAAGAATTATAAAATTCATACAAACCTTTGAATTTTAATTAAAGATCTTATCGCTTTCGCTCATCTATATAGTAAAAATTTGTACGATACGAAAGCAAAATACTTTTTTATCATAATAAAATTTAGGAATATAAATAATAAATACTATAATATATATTTAATGTTACTTCTTTTTTATAATTTTAATCTTTCAGTGCCAATCAACTATAGCACCGATGTACCAACATGAAATAAGTTCAATGCATGAGCTGGCCTCGCCGTATACGGCGGAGACTCATACAGATGAAGCTGTCACAAGTTCGTATACATTTTTAAAGACATTTCTCTGCACTACTAGAAAACCCATATTACAGGGCTGTTTACAAATATATAATTGACACATATACTCAGACTAGAACAAACAATTTGCATCGTATAAATATTTTATTCTCGGGAGAATCGACCCGACAGATCATGCCACTTGTGAAGCCACTGATCTAGCAGTGTAGATTTATTTCATTTTGTTAAAAAGCTTAAGAAGAATTCTGATGCTGGTCAATAAATACCTTTCTAGAAATAAGTACAGAGCTACCCTGTTATTTCAACGACAAAAAAGGCTGAGACGGCAGCGGACCCTATAAAATCAAATATGTCCACCTTTGTGCTCCACTTTTCTGTACCTCTGTGATCAATATAAGTAAAAGTCACCTAGACGCAGTGAAGCGAAAATGTGCGCTCAAGGTTGGTCCTGTGATTGTACTCAATGGTGGCTTCGATGTTAAATCTACAGGTGCAATCGAGAAGAACGCTTATAAGATTTTATGCCAGTATTTTTACTCTTAAATCTTAATTAATTTATTAATAAGTTCATCTATTTCATGAAATTTTGAATTAAGTAATTCTTGTACATTATAAACCATTTTTTGTCTCAATTTATATGTTTACAGTTTTCATAAATCTTTTTTTTTTCAGCGAACGCGTCTGATGACATCTTATCTACATTATACATATTAACATTCTGGATGCTAATAATATAGCCTAATATAGTATATTTTCAAACTACAAGTAAAATATTAAAACATTTTTAAGAAACAATTCACCGATTTCACACGGTTCATATTGCAATAGTTGAAAAATATTTGAACAAACGCGAAACTAATCTGTTGAGTCGCCCTTTGTCACGCGTGGAGAGAACGCGCAAATTAAATGAAACAAGAAACGTATGTTATTGCATTGATTATTATTTAAACGATATAAAACATTACTAATAGAATATATTTTCTAAAAAAAAAGGTATTTCACCATAACATTTGAGTGTAATAGAAAATTATTTCCATTTGAATCGTTCCAAATGGAGCACAGCTTCATTTAATCTCAATACATTCTGCATTTAATTATAATTATTAGAATAACTATTATAAATATGTTTATGGTTTTATTTTAATATTATATAATATAATCCTAGTAATATAAACACTGGATACTTGTGAATTTTATATAAAATACTTGTAAGCATACAATTGAATGTTATAGTTCAAAGATGTTATAGAATAAATCATGAGCCATGAATTAATCTAAAGCATTTATTGAAAAATATTGTACTCAAAAATCGGATAGATGGACTAGAAAATTGTGGTTTTTCTTTAATTGTTGTAGGACAGCAGACAGGCTAACGGCCCGCTTAGAATTTAGCAGTTACCGTCGCCTATGGATGTTTGCAACGCGCGAATACGCTACTGTCCCATAAGGATACAGGGACTTGAATCACTAATACCGGAACTCAACACAAAGTTATTATGGCGGCATACTTAAGACCAAAGGTGGTCGCCATCCAGACGGGCTTGAGGCCCTACCATGTAACTAGGGTGGGTTGTTTTGTCGCCTTTTACGACAGGCTGACCCCGGCCGCAGAGGTTAGTATTCTTTCTCTGCCCCTGTACAGATAAAAACACAAAGTATATAACAATTGCGATGTACCAAAATGTGATAATAGGTTTTAAATCTCGAGCTAAACATGCTCTTAGAGTTGTCACGGGATGGCTTAATATAAACATCTTAACTTAAAAAAAACATCGACTGAACTTTTTATTTGAAAAAATTCATTGCTTTTTATTTGACAGATTTTCAACCACCTCATAATTTTCATATTAAATCATATTAAATATATATATGCAGAACCAAGAATTTTAAATATCTCGGTGTTAATATCGATGAACACCTCCATTAGCTAAAATAAATTGACAACTTATGTGCTAGGGTACGCAAGATTATTTTTGTCATGAAAAACTTCGTGTCTCTGCGGATTCAAATATACTTAATATGACCTATGCTGCCTTGTGTATTTCTATACTTAGGTATATACCCGTATGGGGTGGGACATATAGAATGTATATGATCAAACTTGAAAGAACTCAAAGCGCAGTATTAAAGGTCATTAAATTTAAACCGTTTTTATATCCGATCCCACTATTATATCGCGAAAGTCACGTCCTGACTATTAGACAAATATTTATTCTTTGCACAATATTAAAAAAGAACACTGAAGTATCTAATGCCTTATTTAAATTAGATATATCGAGTAGAAGGAGACTCAGACCCTATAATACATTTATAACTAGAACATCATTTGATAGCAAACAATACTCAGTATTCAGCTCATATTCATATAACAAAGTTGATAAAGAAATTCACATAGCAACATTAAATAAATTTGAAATTAAAAATAATTTGAAATCATGGCTATTAAAAATTCCGACACAGAAAATTTTATTCATATTGGAGAATAATACATATTTAATCTAGCTAGAAAAATCCACACCTACACATACGTACACACAGACATTCACGCACGCACACACATACACACACACGCTCCCTCGCACTCACGCATAATCACTCACATTATAAAATATATAAAACTATTTTTTTGCTGGATTAGTTAATTAAAAATAGGAGAGGAAACTTGCCTCAGAGATACAGTTAGATCTAGTTCTGGAGCAAGTGGAATCAATTATTTTATCTACTTTTAGTAATTTTACATAAGCTTGTATTTATATTTAAGTTTCACCCTTATAATTTTTGGTACAATAAAAGCAATTAAATTTAAAAGCAATTTAAATAAAACACTTTAATTGGGATGTTCTTTTTTATTTAGTCACGTATTGAGCACATGTATTATCTAAGAGGTTGTCGTTAAGTTATCCGTATGTATTCAGGTAATTGTTTTAGTATCCGGAACCACGAGCACCATTTGGCCCACCTGAAGGATACCCTTCTTTCCCTCCGTTTGAAAATCCTCCCCCATTTTGAGGCCCACCATTGGGATATCCACTGCTCCCCGACTGAGGGGAGTTACGGTTATTAAAGCCACTACCATTTTGAGGACCACCACTTGGATAACCACCAGCTCTTGAAGGACTAGTGTTCTGACCACCTCGACCGTTCAGATTAGATCTCAAAGAATCCTGTCCAGATGAGCTATATCCGTTGTCACCGAATTCATTACCACCGTTCCCTCTAGGTCCACCACGTGGGTAACCTTCGCCTAGGCTTGCATCACCGTTTCCGAAGGATGAACCATCTTGGTATCTGGATGATGCACCATCTTGTGAGCCAAATGCATTGTTATCTCCTCCCGTAAAACTGTTAGATCCTCCTTGTTGGAAAGCTTGGCTTCTTCCTTGCCCACCAGCTGAACCTAAAATACAGATATATAATATTTAATTCATGTATATAAATTCAGTATATAAAATATCAATCATACTTTTTACATTTTAGACTTTAATTTAAGATCAATCAATCAATGGAGTAATTCATTTAAATTTCTCAAAACTTGTATTTATATTCAGTTTTTTTTTTCAAAACAAATAAACATTAACAAGTTTTAGCTGACAAAAGATTTCAGAACGACTCGAGCCAATATTAGAACGAACCCTCGTATCTTATTTGAGGCTTGTATCCCTGCAGGCCAGCTTCGTACTCGACTACCTGTTTCCTGCCATCCGGCAGCACTACGTTATACTCCCCTGTGGCCAAGTCGCCATCACGTTGTTCAGAATGACCAAATTTAGTACCTGTCTGCTCATCGTCCACCTCGTAACTAAACTCGTATTTAGCCGGCTCCTGGAATCACAAAAGGGTCAATAATGATGAAATGTATTTTGGAAATAAAATTCCTTTTGGCAATAGAAAGTAACTTACGTTAGACCCTTCCCCATCAAAATTTCCATTTTGGTTGCGTAGCTGACCTGATTGTTGGCCACCGGCATTATTGCCAAACCCTGGTGCGCCATATAACGTTGATGGAGAACCATTCTGTGATCCAAATCTATTTGATGAGCCATTAAAATCTACGTCACCCTGTCCTCCTTGACTGGTTGTATATCTGCTAGAACCTCCTCTATTGTTGGACTGGAAATCACCAGTTGGTGGGGGACCATACGATGTCTCTGGTCGTTGATTTCTGCCAGATGAGCTTTGGCCAAAGCCCGAACCTGAACCACCAGCTATCAAGCGTTCAGTTTGTCCACCACGAGACCTTCCAAACTGATTTGGGACTCCATATTGAGAACTAGGCTGTGATATAGCTTGGGTTTGACCGTTTCCACCTTGGGAAGATCCACCAAAAGAACTTCCGGATTGTTGGTTTAAGTTAGAAGACGGTGGTCCATATTGGTTGCTTGGTGTGACCGATCTACCTCCATTTAGGAATGGGCTTTGTTGGTTTTGTTCACCATTTCCTCGTCCTTGACTCGACGAAGACCCTCTTCCGCCGGATTCAGGTGATCCATACTGAGATGAAGGTCTTGAACTTCCACTGGATGGAGGTAGGTAGCTGTTAACTGGAGGCTCACATCGGCTCATTGACCATGTTAAAATACTTAACAGAAGAATATGCTGCAAAATGTACATTAAATATACATTATTTTTAGAAATCGCAATATGTAAAAGATTTTATTTAAACACTTATTTACTTACAGAAATCATTTTAGAAGATTTACTGTTAAATTATTCTTTAAACTATGATTTTGAATGTGCTCTTCTATTGAAATGTTACCTTTGAATACATTACCTTTAGATGGATGGTATTTATATAGGCAAAATTAAACCAGTGAACGTAACATCTGAAGTAACGACAAGATGATTCACACGTTTGTCGTGTTTCCTACCCAATTTCGAGACATTGGGATAATGCATTTCGTGTAAGAAGCATGTAATACGATACCGGTACTAATAATAAATCCTTAACCTCGGATTTGGTCATGAAAATACAAGTAATTTTAGCGTAATTTCTTAATGATTAGACTCATGCGTTGGAAGCTTTTAATCTATGAAAAAGTACAATTTTTATGTGTTTAAATAAATCGTATGGAGGTTGAAAGCGCTTTTTCTTAATTTTATTTATTCATGTATGGTAACTTACATTTTTTATTATGTTAGTTGATATTTAGAGTAAATTTAGATTTAGAGTATCTTTTGATATATCTTTTTATATAAGTATATTTAGGTAGGTCAGGTATATTTATCCTCTTAGGTACAGGAATTTCTGCTCATTTAAACGCCTAGACAAGTTTAAACTTAGTAGAATTTCTGGAGCAGAGTACTCATTTTGTATGCAATGCAATCCCAAATCTTCAATCACACAGACTTTGATACCACCTTGACACCATAGGTCGTGGCATATTAAGTTTGGTAATACCGAAAATTTCCGAAAAATGTTTATAAGAGTGGTTGCTACTTGACATTCATACCCTGAAAGAAAAACTGGACGGTGCTCATTCGCTACCCCTGATTTAGTTAAAAGACTAATTTTCGCCTCACGATCAGAAATATTGTAGCCCTATTTTTTAGGCTTGTACTACTTTGCTATTGAATCTATATCATAAAAATAATAAACTTGTTAATAATTACCATCTGAAATTAAATAAAATATTAGATTTCCACCTAAATATCAGTTTCTTGAAACTAACAATCAAAGTAGCAGACAAAATGTATGTATGTAATCAAAGAAAAACATAACTTCAAAGTGTATACGTTACAATTTAGAATATCAATTTCGTATTCGTGATGTATGTTTAGAATTGAAAAGGTCTCGTCATTGGTTTAATAAATCAGAGTGTCTCATCGCTTCGTTAGCAAATCGAACCTGAAATCCGTGATGCGCGGCTGCCGCGTGAACTGCGATCTGTGCCATCCTCGATATCCGCCTAAAGACCTTTTACATTAACCATCTGTTTTATATTGTTGTGTTTGATAACCTCTGTGTTGTCGCCTTCTTCGCGATATAAATAGAGTTTTAAATATTGAAATTGTATAAATTTGTGTATAGATATAGATCTTGATATGATGAATGATATGATCTTGATATGACAAACATTTAAATGATTTATTTCTAAATAGAGGGGTGCTGTGGTACCACCGTCGTCCAATCGAGGGACACTTACCAACCACCGGAAAAGGCTTAAAAACATGGTGGTTCAGTGGTAGGTGAGAGTTCTAGACAACCGGCAGATTCACTAGAATTTGGAATATCGGTCATACTTATATTGTAAAAATTGCATAAAATAAAATTTGTAATAGTGTTCGAATAATAAGTCTGTTAATATGTTCAGTTAATACGCTGTGTTCTATATTATAAAAATCTCGTTTCTAACATGTGATTGAGCAGTTTCTAATGATTTAAGCACGAGATTCTAGATTTGATTTTTTATATTTAAAATACAAACGTAGCATAGGACGCCCAGCGGGGAGGTGGAGCGCCAACTAAAATGGCTAGCAAGGGCTGAATGCGGCGAGCCGTAGATAGGACTTTGTAGCAGCTAGGAGAGGCTTATGTTCAGCGGTGTACTTCAATAGACTGATGATGACGATGATACAAATAAGAATCCCCTTAAGCTCTCTCTAAACAAGTTTAAAAGTCTGTGTTCGAAGTGGGTTCCTATCATTTGTTTAGTACTAGAATACTAGAATTAGGACTCACAATCTCTCAAAAGATAATCGGAGCTCTAAGCCATAAAGGCCAGTATAGTAAATTTTGATATGATATTTTGAGTAAGTTCTCATAATACTGTGATCATGTGCTGTTTATTATGACTGAATTAAATGAATGGATGAAAGCTAAATACTTTATTGCATACAGATATTTATAGCTTACTCGCTGACCTGGCAAACGTTGTTCTACACATATAAATAAAAAGTAGCCTCTGTCCTTCTCCACGGTTAAATCCATCAAAACCATTTTAGTTGAAATTCCACTACTTTAATAAAGTGTGATTGATATTGTCAACTTTACTGTGACTAGCTCACAAAAAAATTCTCCACTGCACTAATATAAAAAAAGGATTTTGGTCTAATTGATTTCAGTGCGTCTCAAAATATATTAAGGTCGTATTTTTCTCAGAATATTCATTTATACAATTCAAAATTTTCAATTATTCACGTGACAACAGACGGTTAGTGTAAAACTCTATTATGTGGTTGCAACCGCGTGAGCGTGGTGGCGTAATACGGTCGCTCGTGCGCCTGCGCAGGCCCTCACAAATAACCACATAGTTAAAATATATCTTGAAATCAATTGTAACATACAATTATAACTATTTATGTTTAGGTTTAGCGAAGTTATGGTTTCAAGTGTCAACGCATAGGAGTCTCGTTAGTCTAGTAGTTTAAAAGAAACATTCGGGTTTTATTTTGTTGAATCTTCACAAATAAAAGTTAGTTTTTCGTATTAAAATACATTTTTATATTGAGAAAAAATATTTTTCAATTAAATTAAATAGGATACATTTTATAAAGTAAGGCCAGGCCAACAACAACGAGGACGTGATGTCGCAGAAGGAAACTGCGGAACGGGAGAGGGAGATCTCGACTCCCTTCCCCGGCCGCAGAAGGCGCACCGGGCGCAGGAGAAGGGCGGACAACGCCCTTTTCCAGCCCCACTGAATAGGTCCAGGGGCGAGGGACTTGGGGAAGTTCCCGCCCCCTATTCGATGGACCCGAGGTGGAATCGCGCGCGGGTGTCGGCACGCGCTTCTGAGGTGATGCACGGGGTAGTTAAACACCTCACTACCCCGTGCAGGAGACGAGGCCCGGACACACCGGGCCAGCACTAGTGTGGGGCTGCGGAAGAATTTGGATTCCCGCGGCCCCGCGCGCACGTGTGAGGAGACACCGGGGTGGTGGTTTTAGCCGGTAAGAATCCGGCATGCCCCTCCGCCTTTCCCCAGGCGGAGGTAGTCCATGAGGATTTCCCCACCCCGTAAAAAAAAAAAAAAAAAGGCCAACAACAACAACATGCATATTGGGTTGGCTGATATCAAGCTTTGAAATGTCTTGAAAATGACTGGTAGCTGTATTCTACAGTCTGTACAATGGGGGAGTGTTCTGAGGAGCTATTTAGAATGGTGCCTTCGTCGTCTTTCTACCACTGCACTGCCCGCCATCAGCTGGGTGTTTATTCCCATTTGTTGGAGCCTCTTCTTTCTTGTACGAAACGGTTCTCAAGAACGTTCACGTTGCGTATTCTCAGGATTTGGAATGCGCTTCTGGCTGAGGTTTTCTCAGCGCGGTATACTATATGGGGTTCTTCAAAAAAGGCGTTATAAAATTTCTTCGCGGCCGGCAGCGCGTTGGTAATGTACGTTAGTATTGCAAACGTCCACAGGCGACGGCGACCAACTGCCAGGGTGGGCCGTTTGCCTGTCTGCTGAACTCTTGCTACCATTTTTTCCAAGATAGATTAGCGAGTTACACATACCGGTGGTTTAGGTATGCAGACTACCTCACGTTGTTTTCCTAGTCCGCTAAATTTCTATTATTGTTAGAACTTTTTTTCTCTTACTTTATGCTTGTTTATTGAAATGTCATATTATAAATTTAGAATTTAAGTAACAATGGAAACTTTATGACAGAATAGCAAATAATTATGTCTTTTTTTTCTTTTTAGAATGATACCAAAATATGTTTTTGTCTAGAATAATAGTTAATATAATTATTGTATAAAAAGTAAATGTGTTATTTTCAGTGTCTTTATTCTTTATTCTAACAATTATGTTAAAATATGAACTTTAGACGAGAACAACTGCCAAAGAGGTGAATTTTATCGTGAGCTTGAAGCCTGTATGTGACGATCCGGTTATGTAAGTGATCTACATTCCAGTTCTCCTACGGGGATGGTAGCGTATTAGCAGTACTCTGACGTCGCAAATATCCATAGGCGACGGTACTGCTTACTATTAAGTGAGCCGTCAATCTTTCTACTGTATCACAGCAATAAAAAAAAATTAAAAAGTAGGTGGTGTGTACATCGTTATGGTTTTAGATAAAAAATAGATTTTATAGTGAAAAAATGTGGACGAATATACATGAAAACATGAATCATCAAAAAGTTTTCGGACTAAGTAAGAAAAACACAAAATTTTCGCAAAATTCATTTTCATTCATCAACATAATTTCCATCTAGAAAGAAAGAAATACTTTATTTGAAGAAATAGCGTCGCACTTACATTGCTTACATAAGTATTTATAAATAGTATTAGGAATTTGTAAATTTGTACGCCGCATTTTCAGCAAGCATCTAAAGCGATACAATCGGCCCAACGTTTCTCTAACTTCTCGATACCATGTTTAGTTGTTTATAGAACGCTTGATCTTTGCTCGCAAAATAGGCCTCAACTACGGCAATGACTTCCTTGTTGGTGCTAAATCTTTTTACCCTGAGCATCCTTTTCAAGTCTGCGAACAGCCAGTAGTGGCTGGGGGCCAAATCTGACGAATACTGGGAGTGGGGCAGCAATTTGAAGTGCAATTTATGCAATTTGACCATCGTAGCCATATATTTGTGACACGGTGCATTGTCTTGATAGAACAGTGGTTTTTTCTTTGCCATGTGAGGCCGTTTGTTCTTTATTTCTCCGCTCAATTGGTCCAATAACGCTTTATAGTATTCAGAATTGATCCTTTTTCCTTTCTCAAGATAGTCGATAAGCAAAATACCATACACATCCCAAAATACTGATGCCATAACCTTGCCAGCCGATTGTTGTCTTTGGTCACTGAGTTTGGTCGCATCTAAACAAAAAGTATTTCAACACAACTATCATCACAGATAAAGCAAATCGATAGTGCGGTCCCTACGAATAAATACTGTTGAGTGCTGCCTTTATAATTCGCTCAAAGAACAGCAAAAACTTCAAAGCATATTGTTAAGTGTGCCCATGTCAGAGGTGCCTTCTTTACAAGTTCTTATTTTGAAGTCAGATCTTGCAGATATAATTTAAATAAAACAAAATTGATTTACTTATCTTTATTACTAAATATCATCACATGTTCAATTAAACTACTAAGAAAATTATTGTCATTTTACAATTATCCATGATTTTATGAAATTTTGTGTCAAAATAATTTGGTATTTATTTTGGTATATACCAAAATAAACCGTATAAATACGGTTATACCGTATACCGTATAAATACCAAATTCAAATATATATTTTAATTTGGTATTTATACGGTTGTATATAATATAAATCAAAATACATTTTCTACTTACACGAAAATTAAGATCTAGTTATGGCATATATGCTTCATAGGAAATTAAATCATCAATAGTAATTAAAATAGGTATAATTAATATATATCTATACTTTCTCATCGTCACTTTACATAAAAATATGGTGAAACAATAACTCCTTCTTAAAATAGATTTTATTCGTAATGAATGATAGGAAACTTTTTCCTACCCGCAAGTTGTAAGATGTTGCGGCGTCTGACGGTAATCTGAGAAATGACTCAACGCGCCGTGCCGTTCAGTGTTTGCCGGACTTTTCGCTAATTATACGCCACTAACATTTATTCAACTGTTATGAGAGTATTACTTTTGTATGTTATTAAGTGTTGTGTGAACCGCTAAATGTAAAAGCCAAGATTCAAAACTGCTGAACCAGCCGTGGAAGGTAGAAGATCGGAGAAACAGTTGTAATACTTTTCCAAATCCGCATTACCTTCATTTCAATTTGAACTGAATATTCAATTTCGTTCCTATTTCAGATTCAAAGTTTATTATCCTATCATAATGTTATTTATTACACAATAAATGATTCAAGATTTTAATCCTTGCATGTGAAACATTAAAATTATAATTGCTACATAAAATGGCGTCATGCAAATGCAAACTACACCTAGAACCGATGTAGATCAGGAAAATCTTGGATCTATAATCTATTAACATTACATTTAAAATTGTTAGGCAATTGGTTCAAATAAAATTCTATTTCGATACTTATACTAATAGTAAATAATATCTTGTATCTCTATCACTTGGGTGTGAATTTCTATTATTCACTTCAGATTTGCTCCAAACTTTATTAATATTGTTTCAATTTTATAAATGTATACACATGGATAAACTTATGATTAATAATCTCTTTGTATACTTACATTTTTATTTCAAATATTCTTCATTTAATGTTTAAAATACATTAACATATAAGTTAATTACGTGAATTATACTTTATTTCATAATCCATTTCCCTTTTGTACTTCCAAATCTTCGCCATTGTGACAAAAGACTATCAAGACAAAAAACAATTTTTAAATTCTCATACAAATCCATACAATTGTATAATTTCTTTGGAATGTAATATTCATTTAACCATTTATTTTATTTATAAATGTTAAAACCAAATGTGCCACATCATTCGTGACTTAAAGTATGGTTCATTTCCATATATGATAAAAAAACTCAGTATACTGATAGGTACTTCATTGGCACTTAATTAAACATTTGTGCAAATGTTAGATTTGTTTTAAATTAAAAAAAAATTTAGCCTCACAGTCAAATTAACATACAGGTTGACTTTGACAAACCCGTCCAACTTTTTTTTACGCACTAAACATCATTTAAGGAACCCATTTTTGCAAAAAAAATTGTATGTCAAATTTTCACCATAAAATATTTCATATAGGATGATTAATTCAATCGTACAGAATAATCATATGGTGCAAACAGCGTACGTTAACCTGTTATTACCTGTCTCTGTCACACCCGTGTAAATGAGTAGTGCGTATTCGCTCGCCCGGTTCAATGCCGCCGTCCTCGGCCTTTTAATAGGTCATTGACACTCTAGCGCCGTATTATTTACATAAGTAAATTGCGAGTTCTTTGAATGACTGTGATGCTGATTACTCAACATTTTTGTACTATGTGATACAAAACTAAAATACATGTTTCTCATAACTTTTACTAAAGATTCTTCTGTGTGAATTTGGACGGGTTTGTCAGTCACCCTGTATATTCCGTTTTCTGTTTAACGTTACATACCAACATTACATACTATTGATACCTATAGTGACTTAGGTGTAGTATACTTAGTCGTATATACATATTCGATATTCATTACAATATTTATGTTTTAGGTAGCGGCGTAGCTGGGTGACGGCCATCCGGGCGGAAGATAATTTTGCCGCCCTTTTATTTAGGTATATATCATTCAAAGAAAGGGGATTTCCCGAATTCGTCACAGAATAAGTAATAGAAAATTCCGTGCTCTTTTCAATCGGTCCGAAATTGTAGTTGCGATAAAAATATGAAATCGTTCAAATATTAATGTTATTTATTGTGAAATTTTGCCGCCTCCTAAAGTGCCACCTGGGGCGGGCTGCCCCTGCCGCCCCACTTCGCTACGCCATTGGTTTTAGGGAAGGCATGGTAAGCCTACTTTGAACTAATTATCGAATACTAAATTCAATGGAAATCTTGATCTATAGTGGCGTATTCATTTCTATATTATCTTTCTGTTTTTTTCCTCGAAAGTGTTGCTCAATTTCTGCCAGCGATTTTCCTTTAGTTTCAGGAACATAAAAGAGTACGAAGAAGAATGCAATCGCACAAAAACACGCGTACATCCAAAACGTACCGGCTGATGTTAAAACCCTCTGAAAATAAAATATTATAAATACAGCTTTACCCGCATTAGCATCAATATTCAGATGAACAATTTTCTTAGAAATTCATCACGTGTGTTTTATCTCCTTTTTACAAATTTTAGAACGAACTTTTATTATTGCTGAGGAATAGAGAGATGGCTGACGTCTCACTTAATAGTAATCAGTTACCGTCGCCAATGGATATTTGCGACGCTAGGGGCACCGCGAACACGCTGCTGTCCTATACGGGTACAGGAACTTGGGTCACTAATGCCGGAACACAACACAAAGTTATTATGGCGGCATACTTAAGACCAAGGGTGTTCGCCATCCAAACGGGCTCGGGACCCTACCACGTAGTTAGGGTGGGTTGTTTTGTCGTCTTTTACGACAGGCTACCCCAGCCGCAGGGCTTAGTATTCTTACTCCGCCCCTAAACGGAGAAAAACGCTTCTTTGTCCTCAAACTCGATTCAGATGTTGGCTCCAGTAGTTTGAGCTTAAAATATATTGATAATTTAACAGCGCCATCTAGTCCCAAAGTAAGTGGCATAGCACTTTTACTATGGGCATTAGATAACTAATATACATTTATACTTTTGTAAATAGATACATATTATTCATAAACACCAAGACGCGGGACGTGACCTGAGGTCGTCAATCTTAAACTGGCCATATGTATGTAAATCAATTAATTAGATAGGTACATATAGTATATGCTTATATTATAAAGATAGTTATGATTTCTGGATGATTTAACTCAAATACTGAACGGATTCTACGGAACTCTATTAGCTTTAAATGGATGTTAGTTACCAAATACACTAAGCTGTTTTTTACAAAAAGCCGTTGTTTATAAAACATTTACAAAACAATAAAGTGAAATACAGATACGTATTAAAACTCACCTCGAGAGCGTGATAAGATTTGATAACTGAGAACATAGAAAGCAGGTTTACAGCACTCGCCATCGCCGACAACTGCGAGCGGTAGTGGGTCGGGAACAACTCCCCTAACAAGAGGAACGGTAGTCCCCCGAATCCCAATGAAAAACCAATCATGAACACTACTAAACTTCCTATTGGTAGGTATCTGGAACAGAACAGTTATTAATAAAAAAAAATTTAATAGTGATGTTAGTTGACACGTAATCATATCAATTGATCAAATGCTCCTTATTAGTGTAGATACGGATAAAGTCGTTTTCAAATGTTTAATGAAGACTAAAGCTGAAGTTTTTATGATCAAAAAATATTTACTGTCACCTAACCAATTAAGGATGTTGGTTCAACTGTGATACAGCCCAATAAAAGCTTGATACTATTTATTATTTTAAAAAAACCATTTCCTGATGAAAATTATTTTACATTTAAAAAAATATTATTTAACGCCTATGAATTTTGTGAAGCAATGCATTCAAAGATAAAATTAGTTTTAAAAAATCAGGAACTCACGACTACAGATTAAATTTTTTATCAAAGTCACTAGTATTATATATTATGTCATAAAATAGGATAGGATTTGATAATTCATATAAACATTATCAATATGTACATGTAGTTTAGAAAAACACATATATTTAATTATTTAAAATAAAACAGCTGTCGATAAGAGGAAAATAACAATTTATAAATTCTAATTCAAACACTCACCAACGAAAGAAACGATGAATAATATGAAAATTATTTAATTGTTAAAGACTAAAAAGGAATAGTTTATCTTTTTAATAGTTTATCGCTCACTTTGCCTGCAGCTCTGAAACAGGCCGAGGACAGAGTGGTGTGGAGGCAGTTCGTCAGCGTCTCCGTAAAGGCTTATCAAGACGGGCACGACCTTCAGGAATGAAGAACACGATGAGGAAGAAGATCTTTTTAAGAGAATAAGTATACCATGCATACCCAAGCCAAGATTCGTGTTCAAATTCGAAGTAAAACGCAGCTCCCATCGCTGCCATGGAAACAGCCATGATGGCGGCGGAGACGAGCAGAAGCGGTCGGCGACCGGCTCGGTCCACTAACATCGTGCTGATGCCGTTGCAGACCAATTGAACCACTCCAACGATAATTGTGGCTGTCATTGCGTCAAGTTTGCTGCCTGAGAGTTTAATTGTAAGTCAAATCAAAATCATTTATTTGCCCAAAACATAGTTACAAAAGATGTGTATTAATAAGATGTATTGGTATTGGTTTTTAGTATATGGCTCCAATATTTTAGCACTGATTTTGCCAAAGTCGCAGTAAGTTATCAGGTGATGGAATAGCAAAAATTTCGTTTGTGAATCGAATTTGGTCGGTCTCCGAAAATATTTTCGGAGAAGCCAAGGATAAGCTGACATAAGTTAAATTGGTTACAAATATATATGGTCTAAAGCATAGAACTTAAATTATAAATATAATTTTTATGTCATCTAATTACCAATTTTGTTTGTTTAGTAATAAATAAGATTATGCTATAAATAGTGCACACTGACACCGAGACGTTTGAGTTCAGGATGCCCAGTGTGACACCAATCTCACAGAAAACCTACATAAATTATTACTTAGCCTGTTTTTCGTACGGTGAAAGATATATTTATTATAGAGTACAAAAAGGCCTATGTCCGCCTTTTCCAAAATACGTCACTGGTCCCGATCTGTGACTTATTACCATTCTTGTCAGCCGCCCTTCGCGACCAATAGAAAAACCGCTCATTTTTCAAATAGATAATAACGATAATCCCTTACTATTAAGAACCCAACCCAAAATTCATATCCATTCTTTCGTAACAGAATTGTGACATAAATGTGAAACTAATATAGCCAAGCTTAATTCCTGTGTAATGAGTGGGATCACATTGGTAATCCGAATCCGATCCACTTAATCATAAATCCAGAGGGTAAGCATACAATTTAAACATGGCCTCTTCACATTAGTCAATATCAATGTATTGAAAGTCTGGTACAAAATCTGTTTTCAACTTCGTATTACACGCAATAACATATCTTGATGAATTTTTGTATTTGTTCATTCATTTATGTATGTTTAAATAATTATGAACTATTTAAAGCAAACCTAATTCAAAATATTACCTGCACTTTGAAAGATTTCAACTGTGAAGAAAATAACGGCATCGATGCCGCTGAACTGCTGGAAGAAGAGTAATGCAAATCCAATCACAAGAGGCTTAATCACTACTGATGAGAAGAACACTTTTCGTGTGAATATACTTGGAATGGTTGTAGTGTCCTCTGACTTCCTGAAATACAAATTAACTGGTAAATTCTTACACATTACATACCTGTTATCAAATGTATTGGGTTATTGGTAAAACAAAAACTTGAACCTCACAGGGATATTTCACCAATATACAATAATATTCGTTCAGATGGATTTTTATGGCCCTTCAAAATTTATTTAATTAGTTTACTGATTTCCATTGCATGGAAAAGTAGTAATAAGAATGTAAATAAAGAAAAAACCTTACAGGAATCGTGTATAAAGTCACACTACTTTGAAAAAAATCAAATAAAATAACTATAAATAAAAACATGTCAAAGAATATAATATAGAGATGGCATCACATAGCAAGATACTAGAAGAATCATCATATAGGAATCAATGATGGTTTCGAAGATATGAAAATCATAAGAACAACGATCGAGTGTAAAGTAGAAAGAAATAGTCTTGCGAAATATGGGAATAAATTAATTACTTGAAATATATATCAAGGCTCATGTTATTATTAATTTCAAACGTTAATTCCTCTAAATTATATATGTTAAAAGCGACTTTACATTGATTGCCTTCTGTCAATTATTCGAAATCAGAAATCACTACGATAATTTTAAAGAAGTCTGAAAAAAAACCAAAACTTACTCAGGGCTATCTTCCTTGACAATTGCAGTTGCTCTCGCAGAAAGGTGCAGCCACTCGATGGCTGGTGCAGGATCTCCACCATTTGCCATTATCCACACGGGAGACTCGGGTAAAGGTATCAGCAAAAAAAACAATGCCACTAAAAATTAAAGATTGTTTAGATATAATAAGGTTAAAGAGTACAACCATTGCGCCACGGATATAACTATTTAATTTGTTCCAACAAAGGTTTAATAAGAGTAAATTCATCTTAAGATGTCTTAAGACATGGGACTGCTTTAATATAGTTTCAATGCAAAAACTAAACGCATCTTGTTCCATTAAGTATTCCTTTTCGGCAGCGCTTTACTTTTTTGTCGAAACAAAATAGGTATGGTGTATGGTGGTGGTCTTTTTATTGCAGATTGTGAACTATATAATAGCAGAAAGATATTGAAATTTCCAGGTTCCTGTACCACTATGAGGCAACAGCATGTTCGCGGTGCCCCTAGCGTCGCAAACATCCATAGGCGACGGTAACTGCTTATTATTAAGTAAACCGCAGCCTTTCTGCTGTTCCTGGGCAATAAAAAATTAGATTAATACCATTCTCCACCTTTTACCTCAGAAATAGCTACAAAGACTTCCTGCGGTAACGAATATTGGACTGTGGCCCATTATTCACATTCAAATACACGAATATTCCGATTTACTTAGAGTACCATAAGAAAAAAAGTACACTATTACTGCATTCGGAGCTTACGCCGAGCTGAAGATATAGCTGGAAACACTGACGTATGCTAGTTCTTAAATTATATTAAACTATATAATTACCGCAGAATATAGCTGAGAAGAATGCTAAATATCTCCAGTAGAGCCAGTTGCCAGCAATATAAGACAACAGGATGCCAAGGGACATAGAAAGCGTCGGGAGAGAGCCGAGGCGGCCGCGGATTTCAGGATCACTACACTCGCTCACCTGCAAATCAATTCGATATCATTTTTTACGGTTCTTATAATAATTACAAAAAAATTTTTCTTCCTACTCTTATGCCACAATATGTAGGGACGGAACAACATGTTCTCACCATCCATCTTTTTTCCCAATCGAACCATCTCGTTTGGTCCTTATAACAATTGCTATCAATCTCTATATTTTATAAGTGATGCTAAATCTTTATGACAATATATAATGTAAATCTTTACTGACATTTGTGTGACTAGATTTTAACATCACTAACATTAAACGTAATATCATTAATTAATATGGTATTGGGGAGTTCATCCAATACCAAAAAGATGATTATTATAAGAAAAAATCGTGAAGTCAAAATGCAAGACAAAAAAGATAATATTTCAATTTTTTTTCTAATTTATTTCCACTAAAATTCCTTAAAATAAAAAAAAACGTTATGAGACTTACGTTATGAAAAAAAATTAAAAAAACATGATAACTCAAAAATGGTTCATAGTCACCCCTATCACCTCCTAAATACGTCGAATTACCAATAACCCTGTATCCAAGAGGGAAATGTGGCACTTATGGTAAACACAGATTAAAATAATATGTATTCTCAGCAAATTTAACATAACTTACGTATACTTGAGCTGTGGCCAAAACAAATCCAACGCAAAGACCGGACAGTAGTCTTCCTACAAGTATTAGAGGAAAATATTTGGCAAAGCCCAAAATCAGCCAACTAGCTACCCAGAGCGGCGCCGTGAGTTGAAGGGTTCGCTTGCGACCGGCTCGTTGCATGAGTGCCCCTGACACCATGCTGCCAAGGAATGCGCCCAAAGGAGGACATGCACCTGTAAACGATTTTTATAGCTATAAAAAACGTGTAATACTGTTTCCTATCGTATTAATCATTCCATTCATACCTTTAGGAATTAAAAAATCAACAAATATGTGTATAATAAAGTGCACACAAAGTTTGTAATATTTATTAAGACTTTTTAATGCTTAAAAATATATTTAAAATTATATAGATGTAGGTAATATTATATATAAATAATAACATCCCACTTTTGGGCTCGGGTCTCCCCCTAGAGGAAATGGGCAGTATACCCGCCACGCTTGTCCAAGGCGGATTAGCGGGTTACTACTAATACTGTTGACCTCGGAATGCTAAAAATTAAAGAGACCCTTCGCGATGTTTTTCTTCATTGTCGGTATATAACAGTTGTGTTATATTATTCTAGAAAAACTATCTAAGGTATTCCGGTGACCGGTGACCGGTGAGATTGCTCTCCGAGTTTGTTGTACTCGTAAGTTGTTTGAGTTGTATTTTTAATTATTTGCATTTAACAATGTACATTTAAGGTTAAATTACAAAATAAAAGGAAAGGAATGCAAATCTCATTCTGCTCGCACTCTGATTATACCATAATTTTCAATTATTAGACGTTTAATAATTTCACGTTTATGTTACAAAGGCTTTATTTGAATACATAATTAAAACTAAATTATAATTCGATTGCATTTCGACCACTTTTCAGCGAGACGTGGTCGATGTAAACAATGATTGAAACAAGACACGATTGTTTTGTTTTTTGTTTCATGAATAACAAGAATTGATTTCCCATTCATTTTCCTTTAAGAGATTAATGAAGCTCACCCGGTCAATAGAAAGCGTACTTAGATGAATATAAATAGATATATTTACCTATCCACGATTTCTGCTCGGTGTGTTGAATGATGTGTGGATCAAAAGTTTCTATAGAGGGAATAGCCGACGCCGAGTATCCTCTGACGAGGCCTATGATGAGGAAAGCCAATGAGGCCCCAAAAGTTAGCCATAGCTGAAATTATAATATAATTTTATCAAACATCTATATTACGGTGCCCAAAATGTACTACATTATATTATATTGATAATTATATTGTTAACAAAATAACTACCAACCGCCTAATTGTTGTTTCAAACATTTTGAATAAGTTTTATTTAAATCCTTTTTTTATTTAAGTACTTTCATACATTTATTTGACATATCCAACGTGTTCGAGTAAAACTCATTTTTGCTCCTCTGCTGTATACACGTAGACGCAATCGTGACTATTCGCGCGGGGCTTAGGTTAAGTTTTATTTTATCTCCTCTTGATAACAGTAAACGATATACCTTTATTTCATGTGCGTCTCTAATATTCTAGACCTTCGAATAATTTAAAAAATAAACCTTGTGCTAATATTTAAATATACATAAGATATCGAAAGGCCCCAACTTACGACTGTAAAGAGTACCGGTCGGTTTTCTTGTTATCTGTCAAAGTCTTAGCTTTTATTTTATTTGTCGAAGAAAACCTCTTTTTTACTCGGTAAAAAGGTTTTCGACCCACTCGACACTCGACTGCGGAGAGCTCTTTACTCATCGAACACCATGTTAGTTAGGTATAGAATATTTAAATTAAAAAATATTGTTTAATATTGACAGAATTAAACACAAGTGGGTCAATTTTGATTAAATTATTTTGCTAAATAGGAACCTAAGAGCAGTAAAACAGACTGTTCTGTATATCGCGGAATTAAATTTTAACATAATGGGCTCGTTGATAAGGTATCACTGAAGCGCTAAAGGCCGTACTTGCATTGTGTGTTCAACTATTTGTACCGGTTGGTTAAACAACAGCAAACGCGGAATTGATAGATGCCAGAACAGGAAAACTATAATGACTTTTTTTTATTGCTGCCCGTGATGACGGCCCGCTTATAATTTAGTACTTACCGTCGCCTATGGGTGTTTGCAACGCCAGTGGCATCGCGAACACGCTACTGTCCCATAAGGGTACAGGAACTTGGGTAAATAATGCCGGAACACAACACAAGGTTATTATGGCGACATACATAAGACCAAAGGTGGACACCATCCAGACGGGCTTCGGGCCCTACCACGTAGCTAGGGTTGTTTTGTCGCCTTTTATGACATTTTTATTTAAATAAACAAAGTTGACATTTAGTTGATAACTAGCTAAAGCTAGCTGTGCCATAAATGGCACACGCTTAATTCATTCATCCTTTCATATGTTGACATATGAAAACAAAACCCTTAATCTGACTCTTTTAACATGTAACAGAAATGTGATGCTGCTAGGCGCAAAATTAGAATACACCGGTATCACTGTCGACCATTTTATTTAAAAAAAATCAGCTACAAATATATTCCCATATAGTAACAATTAACTTGATTTTAGGATACACGATTCATGCATCAATTATTATAATACAAACTGTAATATAATACATCCTTTCACTAATACATTACAATATAATCATGATCTTAGCTTGAATTACTTTTTTACTTTACTTCTTCCGTTTTATGTATATCTCACGCATCTTTATACAAAGTAGCGGGTTAGCATAGTTAATTCATAAATTGGCGTAGAAGTCTACAGATTGATCTAAGATACAATGAAGTGCATTTTGTCGCCACATGACCGGCTCCCAGCTGCCGACCGGAAAAAGGCGATCAGCGCACAACTGATTCACGTGATATCACGCGTACATCATAAATCGCTCAAAATGCTCATGTATAACTGTCTGGTTGAAAGCGGTAAAAGGCCATACACTGCGATTGTTATATGCCAAGGGTGTGCCATAAGGATAGGCAAATTAAAGTTTGTTTAGTTACAGAAATACCGGACGAGTTCTTCTATTAATATTTTTTTTAACATATATCTCTTATGTAAACGTTCTTTTTATGGGAACAACATACAGGCTTGATAGTAAGCAGTTACTATCGCTCGTGTATGTTAGACGCCAGGGGCACCGGAACACAACATAAGATTATAGCGGCATATTTAGAGACTAAGGATAACCATCGTCTGGATGGTTCCAGACGAGTTTAGAGCTCTATCTAGAATTGTTTCATCTAGCTAGAATTGTTTTGTAATATTTATGGACAGGCTACTGTACTTACTCCGCAGCTGCACGGAAAGAGGAGAGAATTATTAAAGTAATATAACATAAATTGCTAAATGGTAACTGTTATTCCTGTGTATTATATCGGTTAATTTCGAATTAAATATGATAGTATCAGTTATAGATTTTTCAACTCCGCAAAAATAATACACACACTTCCTTCTTTCTTATCTCATCTACTGTCTGTCTACGGATTATCAGGCAGAAATTGCGATACGATCGTTCATTATATTTATAAAATATTTCTATATATACGAGTTATACGTTTATTGTGAGCAAAATTTTTTTTGGAGAAAAATACTGAACTCTGCGGCTAGGGTTGGCCTGTCGTAAAAGGCGACAAAACAACCAACCCTACCTACGTGGTAGGGCCCCAAGCCCGTCTGGATGGCGAAAACCTTTGGTCTTAAGTATGCCGCCAGAATAACTTTGTGTTGTGTTCCGGCGTTAGTGACCCAAGTTTCTGTACCCTTATGGGACAATAGCGTGTTCGTGATGCCACTGGCGTTGCAACCCCCATAGGCGACGGTAACTACTAAATCCTAAGTGGGCCGTCAGCCTGTCTGCTGTCCTACAGCAATAAAATAAAACGATATAGTTCAAATAGAGCTCATAAGGAAAATCCTGAATTGTGAATTAAAATACAAAAGTCATATGCGATCACGTCATGATAAAAAAATTGTATCACACGTTCTAATCAGAGATAATGTAACCGGGTCTCAAAAGATACTGATATTGTAAAAAATATACTAAATGCGAGAAATACTTCGATTGACGCTTTTGAGTGGGATATATATTTTTTGAAAAGTATTCTATGTTTATCCATTATTTAACCCTTTGTTTAAACACTTTAAACTGTCGATATTTCTCTATATTATATAAAGTAATAAAAAATAATACATTATTAATTTCGACACACTCAAAGACTCAAAGAAATATTTAGTCCTTCAGTGTAATTCAAACCCATAGACTCGTTCGTGCAAGACTATTAACATAGCTACATAACCAACTGTGGAGTAAATTTATTTTTAATATTTATTTCTAAGCAGTGCTTTGTTAATGAAAGAGGTCGAATACAAAATAATAGAAACCAGTTTTAAATTGCATCAACACAAGTTCGTAGAATCTACAACTTAAATTACTGACAATTATAAACAAAAACATAAAAAACCTACTTACGAGTATATCTCCGAAAGGTCTGTTTTGTAAAGCTAGTTTAAAGCGTTAAGGCCATTTAGTAATAATATAAGTTTATCACCGATCAGAACAAATTTTTCATTACCTCTTTGAAAATGAACATATTTACCGATTAAAAAATAATAGGTCTTTACCTATGAAATTGCCGTTCTGCAGTACTGGCCATTTCAAATCAAAATAATTTTTGTTTGGCTAAGAATTCTAATTTCAAATTAATTTTATTTTAAAAACATGGAATTCTTTTTCCAAAAGTAGTCATTTGTTTATTGATTAGTGTTTCATTTTCATCGCATTTCAATCATTTTCGTCCTCATGGAGACGTTAAAAATTCGAGTAATTATGGAATATGAGTACCGTCGTGGCAGCAACGCGACACAAGCGGCACGCAACATCAACGACGTTTACGGAGCTAACACTACAAACCAACGCACCACCTGTTATTGGTTATTGATTGTGGAAGCGGATGATACACAATCTACGGCTGAATTAGCAGCAGCTTTCGACGTTAGCGTCAAAACAATATTGGTCCATTTGCGTCAAATTGGCAAGGTAAAAAAGCTTGACAAATGGATGCCCCACGAATTCAATGATCGCCAGCGCACACACACACAAATGAAGGAATTTTGAACCGCATTGTTACCTGCGATGAAAAATGGATTCTGTTTGATAACCGCAAGCGCTCAGCAAGTTGGTTGGATCCTGGTTCAGCACCTAAACAATGCCCTAAACGAAAACTTACCCCTAGAAAAGTGATGGTCACTGTTTGGTGGTCTAGCGCCGGTGTGATTCATCACAGCTTCTTACCAAACGGGGTGAGCATTACTGCAGATGTGTACTGTGAAGAACTGAACACAATGATGGAGAAGCTGACACATCTCCAACCAGCATTGGTCAATCGCTTGTCTCCGCTGCTCCTGCACGACAACGCGCGACCTCATACTGTACAGCAGTTGGTCTCCAAGTTGCAAGAACTGGGGTTGGATGTTCTCCGTCATCCGCCCTACTTACCAGACCTTGCGCCTACAGACTACTAATTTTTCCAGAATTTGGATAACTTCTTACAAAATGCCTCCCGGCCAGCTGATTTCTTTAAGTAGGGCAATAATAAACTGCCACTGCGTTGGCAAAGATGCATTGATTGCATGAGTAATGATTAATATAAATAAAAATACATGAAAAAAATTCGTTTAAATTTTTTTATACAAAACGGCAATTTCATAGGTAAAGACCTAATATGATGAAATATATTACTTTTAGTTTTTAACTAAAAACCACTAATATCTGGAGTAACGAAAAATGACACGAGCAGAACAACTACAACCGCGAAGAATTTAGCTACGTAATGAGTGAGTACGTAGTGAGTGTAAACCCGAAAAAAGGAATCGCAAGACCATCGCGTGTTGACATCCACAGTTTCTCTTTCCTTAGGCGGACAAGGAGTACTTATGACTCCAGCTAATAACATCTCTCAATTCCAGTCGAGATGCACTTACTACTTAATTGATTACTTTTGTTAGGTTAAATACATGATCGAAGTAACAATAATTGTGATCTTAAAAATTATATGGAATCAGTTTTTGTAATTAATATTCAGAACTCCACTAACAAGCAAATGTCCCCACGTTTTGTTTATATATAAGATGAGTGCATGGTTTGATATTATAATATTGTTTATCATACGTGTCGTACCGTTAATGATCTTTTTTACACTTCTTTCCAAAATACGTCACGAATATGAACAAATCTCTCAAATTCAAAAGTCAGCTTGCACTGTTATCAATATTGCCTTTTTACACGTTTATGGGCGAATTGAGAAAATAATTGTTTTGAAGCGCTTAAAATAATAAATTCTAATGAAATCTTCATCATTACTTTTTTTAAAAGCTTAATTAAAAATAATACTCATTTTTCATTCGTTTATAAACATGATCTGTTCTATTATAAATTATATAGGTACGAGTATATTAAATTTGAAAACTATGATCATAACTTTAATCGATGATTAATATAATAACCTCGAAACCCTTTGAAAACTGTCCGACCGAATCGAATTGATAGATCGATTCGCCTGCGATCTCTAATTTTTGCAGACATGTTTTTACAAGGCAATAATAATAATGCTTAATTTTCCTCCAAATCCATCTATCCAGATCCAAACAGGTTCAATTTATCTTAATAAAAATAACTAATTTAAAAAATCTCTTACGTCAATTTACTCATACATTTGTAATTATACTGGTCTCAGTATATTTAATTTTCTGCAATTTTAATATCCCCTTTTTAGGTATCTACGTGTCACCTATAAGCGAATATTTGAAACAAAGCGTCATCGGCAGTGTCCTTAACAACATCCTGAGCTATTTTTGTTTCATGTGAGCGGGAATGCCGGATGTACATCTATATTCGCTGTCTCTCCCAATCAAGCTCCGTCTTTTTTATATACGTTATATAATTATATTCAAGAACTATTTACTTTCAATAATATTCTATATATTTTGCATAGATACATACACTACATCGATATAAATAAATAAGAATAAATATACTGGAACAATGCGCCATCCAGTCACAAAGTCCCAACTGTTTTTTATTTTTGTAAATAAATACATTTTATAAATAAACTCCCAGACGTAGGACGAGATGCATTAGCAGATAAGCCATGTAAGTTGTCACAAAATTCAAAAGTTCATTAAGGATTGTACTTTGAAAGCTGTGCACTATTTTATGTTAAAAGATAATATTAACACATAATGTAGTATGCATCGCAGATAATAAAAATTAAGTTGCCAAATAATTGTGTCTTGATTTATGTTTTTTTTTCTTTATTACAAGCGTTACATCCCGTTTATTCTGAGCTCATATTTGTGTTTATACCCTTCCGTAATGCTTCATTTGCCTGAACACAAGGAAATAATTTATATGGGCGACTGCCATCTGTATGTCCAACTTGAAATAAGATAAAGAATATCCTTTATTTGCTGCCAATGTACTAGTGAGAGGAGAAATCCATTTGCCACCACCCCATTACCAGTCAATTTCTCCGTGCAGGGGCGGAGTAAGAATACAAACATCTGCAGCCGGGGTCAGCCTGTCATAAAAGGCGACAAAATAACCCTAGCTACATGTTGGCCTAATCACGCCAGAATGGCAACCACACTTGGTCTATAAGTATGCCGCCATAATAACCCTCGATTGTGTTCCGACATTAGTGACTCAAGTTCCTGTAACCCCTATGCAGCAGCGTATTCGCGGTGCCCTTAGCGTCGCAAACATCTATAGGTGAAGATAACTGCTTACTTTTACGTGGGCCTCCTGTCTTCTAGTCCTCAGCAATAAAAAAGTAATGAACTAACTCTATTCTTAGTTCTAGAACACAGGGCAATGTGTGACCATTAAGTATATTTTCCAAAAATAAATCCAAACTCCCGTACATCTTTAAAAATACATGCATTAATGTGTTTCAAATAATCAAATAATACAAACGTTTACTGTCAATTTGTACATACAGATAAAATTCTCATGACCGTTTCAAGTGTTTTTCGTCCAGGTCATCTGACTTCGTGAGCAGAACGATTATGGAGTATTAAAATACGCTTCAGCCGCAATCTGTCAAATTTCTTTATCACAATGATAATCAAGTAATCTTATATTATCGCTTATATATTAGGTCTTTACCTATAAAATTGCCGTTTTGAATGAAAAAATTTAAACGAATTTTTTTCATGTATTTTTTATTTGTATTAATCGAAGTAATCACCCATGCAATCAATGCATCTTTGCCAACGCAGTGGCAGTTTATTGTTGCCCTTCTTAAAGAAATCAGCTGGACGTAAGGCAAAAAATTTTTCAAAGGCATTTTGTACTGCCTCTCGGGTATTGGATTTTTTTCCCGCCAAGAAGTTATCCAAATTCTGGAAAAAGTAGTAGTCTGTAGGCGCAAGGTCTGGTGAGTAGGGCGGATGACGGAGAACTTCCAACCCCAGTTCTTGCAACTTGGAGACCGTCTGCTGTGCAGTATGAGGTCACGCGTTGTCGTGCAGGAGCAGCGGAGACGAGCGATTGACCAATGCTGGTTGGAGATGTGCCAGCTTCTCCATCATTGTGTTCAGTTCTTCACAGTACACATCTGCAGTAATGCTCACCGCGTTTGGTAAGAAGCTGTGATGAATCACACCGGCGCTAGACCACTAAACCGTGACCATCACTTTTCTAGGGGTAAGTTTTCGTTTAGGGCATTGTTTAGGTGCTGAACCAGGATCCAACCAACTTGCTGAGCACTTGCGGTTATCAAACAGAATCCGTTTTTCATCGCAGGTAACAATGCGGTTCAAAATTCCTTCATTTGTGTGTCTGTTGAGCAGTGCAAGGCACGTCTCGACGCGTACTTCGCGCTGGCGATCATTGAGTTCGTGGGGCACCCATTTGTCAAGCTTTTTTACCTTGCCAATTTGACGAAAATGGACCAATATTGTTTTGACGCTAATGTCGAAAGCTGCTGCTAATTCAGCCGTAGATTGTGAATCATCAGCTTCCACAATCGCCTTTAATTCGTCATTGTCGACCAAAGTCTTCGGACGACCGCGAGGTTCATTTTTCAGGTCGAAATTCTCAGAACGGAAGCGAGCAAACCAATAACAGGTGGTGCGTTGGTTTGTAGTGTTAGCTCCTTAAACGTCGTTGATGTTGCGTGCCGCTTGTGCCGCGTTGCTGCCACGACGGTACTCATATTCCATAATTACTCGAATTTTTAACGTATCCATGATGACGAAAAAGATTAAAATGCGATGAAAATGTAACACTAATCAATAAACAAGTGACTAATTTTGGAAAAAGAATTCCATGTTTTTAACATAAAATTAATTTGAAATTAGAATTCTTAGCCAAACAAAAATTATTTTGATTTGAAATGGCCAGTACTGCAGAACGGCAATTTCATAGGTAAAGACCTATTATTAATTCAAATTCTCAAAGAGTACTTACGATAGGTATAAGACTTTCTAAGACATTGAATTTTATCTTTACAACTTACTTTTAAAGCTCGTTATTAAGTATAATAGTAAGTTAATTTTAATACGTTACAACAAGCATGTACTTATAGCAAAATATTTTTTTTTTTATTGCTGTAGGACAGCACACACGCTCGCTTAGGATTTAGCAGTTACCGTCGCCTAGGTTAGTTTTCTTTCTCCGCCCCTGCACGGAGTAATTAAGTATAAAATATAATGAGAGAATAGATTCTATAAATGGAAATTCATTCATTTCAATTTTTAAAATCATATATGTACATAAACTATAATTACTTGTAAATATTTTTCAATAAATCATTAGAATGTAATATGTTCGAAGATATATTAGATCAGACCAGATTAAATTGTACTAAGAGTATTGTAATAAAGAACTTGGAAAGATAAATGTATCTCCTAAAATGATCTCTTGTGCCTATAGTCATTGTGTTAATCTTGATCATTGTGAATTGATAGACGAAATGTATTATATGATAACAAATGTTTTAAATTCTGCTCCTAAATTATCCGGCAGACGGCTGCCTGCTGGCTGGAATAAATCCGTTGCAGCAGGCAAGCCACGTGTTGGTGACATATATAGAGGAATTATTGAAAGTAGAAAAATATTCAGATCTAAATTAAAATGGTGCCAGAATAAACAAGATCAAATTTAGATGGATAACCTAACCCTCAACATGAAGGCAAATGATTTTAAAAGTTTTTGGAAAAATGTAAATAAAAGGAACCCTTAACCGAATGTGCCTGTGAGCGCTGATGGTGTAAATGTGGCGGGAAATATCGCTAATAGTTTCAAGGATAATTTCATTGTGTGCTCCCCCAGACTGTCTGTACAATTGGGGGTCAATGTGGAGGTCGTACTTTCTGAGCAAATGATAATTTTTAATGCCGAGGAAGTTGCTTTGGTCATTAAAATATGAAAAGAGGCAGGTTACCGGGACATGACGATCTCAGCATCAAGCATTTTAAATATGCAGGTGCTCATTTGTCACGACTGTTGGCAATATTATTTACCTTATGCTTGAATCATTCGTATCTACCAGCTGAGTTAATAAAAACCATAGTTATGCCCGTTGTTAAGAATAAGAAGACAGGAGATGTGTCAAGTAAATCTAATTACAGGTCCATCTCACTGTTACGGCAAAAGTGCTAGACTTAATGATGCACCATTTGATTTCCGTTCAGGTGTTTTCTCTGAAAGTGCTATTTTATGCCTTAAACATACCGTTAAGTAATACATCGATCGAAAAATTCCGGTGTATGCCTGTTTCCTTAACTTGTCAAAAGCTTTCGATTTCGTTGTCTATGATGTATTGTGGAACAAGCTCAGGGGAACTGGAGTACCTGCCGTTTGTACATTGTTATTAAAGTACTTTTATGGAACTCACTTACTTACTTGGAGTACTTTTATGTGGTCTAACAGGCTATCAGATGAATACAGGCTGCAGTGCGGGGTGAGGTAGGGGGGCTCACGTCTCCTAGTCTCTTTTACCTTTACATTGATGGGTTGATTGAGGAACTCAGCGGCACTCATGTGGGATACTACAGATCGATCACTACTTTTATTTACAACACATAAATCCGCCAATGGAAGTTTAAGCTATACTATAAGAAGTAAATATAAAAAATATTAACCGAGGTCAATAAACGTAATTACTTTAATTAATTTATTTTTATACAACTAATAGCATAAAAACCATAATATATTGTTAATAACTACGATTTGACCGAAATTGAGATTTAAGTGTTTAACAAACGGCATTATAACAAATTCTTCTATTACATAATTTCAAAGACTGTAAATTATACCACAAGCATTGTATTACAATACCATTTTCTCTAGCTTTTGTATTAAAAGAACAATATGATTTGCATAAATAAAACAAGTAGACGAATGTTTATTATCGACTATTATTAACAGTTTTGTTCTAACAAACTATGGGTTATATTGTGGTATATTTATAACCATAATATATTTTAACCATATTATTTGTGGTAAATTTGAAATACCTATGGTACAAAATTACTATGGAGATAGAACATTAAAAAAACGAGTTCCATACTTACTCAATAGTTTACCCGAGGACATAAGACGTGAGCCTATACTTGATAAATTTAAAAGTTTATTAAAAAAACACTTTTTAAATACTTTGTAACCATTTACGTAAATTAATAGTATTAATATAACATAATTTAATAATTTATATGCAATTTTTAAAAAGCGATTTACCTGCAGTCAAACTGCGTAAGTAGTTTTGCGGGGCATGGTATAAATGAAAATGTAGCTTTTTATGAATAAATATATTACATTATATATATATTTAAAGTAACGGTCAATCTTGTTTCAAAAGACATAAAAAATAATTAAACGATAGGGCTGGTTCAAGGTTATGCAAGTGCTATAGTAAGGTCATGTCTGAAAAGATCTAAAAAATCGGAAAGATCGAATGATTTTCACGAATAACAACTTGTTTTTTTTATATTTAGCAAATAATTGCTTTTGGTCTGGGTGGGTGTCCTAAAAATTCCGGCAATATAGGTTTTTCATCTGTTTCAGGGCAGCATTAGCTATTCCTTTTGCGGTTTAAAGCTCAAACTGCAGTCACTAGGACAAATAATCCTAACCAAACATCTACTAATAATAATAACCAAACATCTACGTAACACAGATGTAAAGAAGGGTTAGCGAATGAAAACAAATGTAAAAATTTCTTTTGAAACAGTTTATATCGCAGTCTAGGTAAAAAAAGTTTGAGAAAATGATAAAAAGATCTTAGAGAGGTAAAAGAAGATTGGTGGTCCTCAGACAGAAAAAATAGTGGTAACATAGTATCCAGTGTGTTAATTCCAGCGAAGTAAAAGACAATAACATGTACACTTTTTGTTTTTTTCTTTAAACTGTTACTATGTATATTCGTGTTGAAAGAAGTGTCACGCAAGCATTGATGCAAACATTGCGAAGTATTTTATTATCGCTTTAAAATAATGTTCAACATATATTCCCCAATTTTTTTTATTGCTGTGGTACTGTAGGCATACGGCCCATTTAAAAATTAGCAGTTATCACCTATGAATGTTTGCAACGCCAGGGCATCGCTAACAATGAATATGTTGCGGTGGATGTATGGAGTAACACGGTCCTACCGCGTTCGCGGTAGCCTCCAAGTCCGTAGCATTGCAGCTAAATTGCAAAAGTATCGCCTACGCTTTTATGGCCATGTTTTACGGCAACCAGCTTCTTACATGGGGAATAAATTTCTAGTCTTGCCGGCTCTGTTAATACTGGGCTGTGATATATTATATGCCAATGGACTCACTACCAGAGATGTCGAAGACCGTATGCAGTGGAAAAAAATCGTATTGCGGACTCCGGGCACCTAAGCGGAAGTTTGGGTTGCAAAAAGATTATTTAAATTATAAATTAAAATAATTAAATTAATTATCATTTCTTATTTGTTAAAATTAATTTAATTCTATACTTTTTGTGTTTCAAATTAATAAAACAAATAGATATATTAAAATTATAATTACAAATAAATGAATATGTTATTATTATTTTCTAATAATTTGAAGCATAAAAATACCTTTTTAAATATTGTACGTAAAAATGTACTTACTATTATTATAATGTTCTAAAATAAATATATAAAGTTGAATTAAAATGAAAATTATTTGTTATCAATGAAAAAAAAACGTAAATTTTAACTATAAGGTATGTAATAAATATACGCGTTTGATTATTATCAATATTCCATCATCTGACCCTTAGATAGTATTAATAAACGCCCTAAGTCATTCGTTACAATGGGTCTTTGTTGCTAATAATGCAGATAATCTTAACGTTGTTTACCGTATTACACAAACAAGTACACAATGAACAAGATATAATATGTAGGATAAAAATACGTTCTATAATAACTTATTCAAAAATAAAATAATGAATTAACTTTGCTTGTGAAGTTAATTTACTATATGAAACAGGTTTTATTTATGAATTTTAACCAAAATTCTTCAAGAAAACTATTTAGTATTCATTATTTTATTTATCCAAATAAATTCAAGTATTAAAATATGATAATATAAAAACTAATCAAAATTAATTTCCAAAGCATGTAGTTTATATTCGGTTCGTTGGGCTTTTTTTTTGTGTATATGTTTATAGATTTTAATTATTTTTTTTCAAGGTACAAATGTTGTCACTTGGGAAACGCGCGACGGGGTTATGTGGGAATCGTAAAAAAATGGTGAAAAACCGTAAGATGAGGATGCAATGCATGGGGCATTGCATCCTCATCTTACGGTAAAAAGGCGCACTTCGCTAGTGTACCCACTAAAACCACATACACACAACCCTGGTGTGGTTCTTCTTCGTTTGCCTTAAGCGCCGAGATCATAGAACGTTAGTCTCACCGTCTACCAGCTAGAGTAATGAGCCTCGGACATTTTCATTCTCACTTAGGGTGATCTGAGCACTAACGCGTCCACTTCTTAGATTCCTTTCATTAGGAATAGGCACACGACCAAGCCCTACGGGAGCGAGCCAAGTGCACGCTTTTTAACTTTCCTTTTAGAAAAACCTCTTACCTAAAAGTCATTTTAGTTCGTATTTCTCTTTTTTCAATTCCTTACACTGTTTCCGTATAAAAATTAGGATAGCATCACATTAAACAAGTTTTTTGATCTAAATCGAAACTTAACTTACGCATGAAAAATAACAAATCTTTTTGATTAAAAATAACGAACCCGTGACCTTCTGGGTTACAACTTCAATATTCACAACCATCACGAACTGACGTATAGTTAGGTTATATTGTAATTGCTAAAGTTGATTTTATTAGACGTCCCTAACTACGAGAGGTGGCTGATAAGTTCACGGCCTAAGGTATTTAATGAAAGCGATGTATATTTTTAATTTTTCAATATAGACTCCCTCAAATGAAATACACTTCTCACATCTGGCAAGGCACGGTGCCTTCAAACCACTCAAAAAATATTCTTTGTCTTTGTCCTCAAAATGACGATCTAAGGCAGTTTTCATTTCGTTGCCATCCAAAAATCTCCGGCCCCGTAAGTCCTTTTTCAGTTTGGAATTGGACTGTACGGTGGGTGGTCAATTTTAAAACCCCGTGTCTTTTAAGGCCTACCTCATAACACGCGCGGTGTGAAGGGGCGCGTTGTCTTGCAAAATCAACACTCCGCGCGTTAGCTTACCACGTCGTTTCTGCACAACAGCCTCACGAGCCTGACTCATCAAATTGGCATAATATTGACCGTTTATTGCAGTCCCTTTCGGTGGGTAATCTATTGATAAAACTCCCTCGCTATCCCAGAAGATGGCGACCATTAGCTTAGACGCCGGCTGTTCCACCTTGTATTTCTTCGGTGTTTTTCTCCTCTTTAATCTATATCATTGAGTCTTCAGCTCTAGATTCGTCGTTACTTGTCGAGTGGTGAGCATTCTCAATACCCAGCGCGCGTAAATTTATTTCATGTATAAATTTTGATGTAAAATTTCTCCAACTCATTCTTTGCTAATTTGAAATTATCTACCACAATTTAATTCTTCTGTCGGCCAGTACTACTTTTGTACTTTTTGAAATTTTTCTTCGGTTACTACCGTGACAGGACGGCCCGAGCGGCGATCTTCGCAGCTCTCTCGTCTTGGAAAACCAGTGACATTTCTTCAAAAATATTTTTCGGCATATTTCTTTTTTTACGAGATACTTTATCACGGTACGGTATTCAAGATTCCGTGAATTTTCGTATTCGGCTGACATAATGATGTTTGTTGTTCGACAGGTAATTCAATTGTGACCTAAAATTTGATTAGGGATTGTTTTTATACTACCACTGAGTCCCGCAATTAGTGATACGAGTAACGATGTAATTAGCCATCGTTAGCTCTCACGAATTTATAAACCACCCTTCTTATTGCCCGTTGTAGTATCGCTAATGAGAAAATTGCCTATTTTCGGGAGTAAAAATAATTACGACTCGTCCGTTGAGCATACTATTATTTAAATAAAATTCAGAAATATTATTGTCGAAATTTTTGATAGGCTGACTGCTGACTTGACGACATTCAAAACATATACAGTTACATGATGTCAGTTTGCAAATTCTTCCCAGTGAATTTTAATCTTTCAAACTGTCCATAATTTCCGCACCGTGCATGAAGCCATTCGAAATGACACATATAAAATACTACAAAGTTCTTCTATTACTATCTATGAATGAATGTATCTATCTATGTATCCATGTATCTATGTAACGGAATTTTCAGACTCGATGAGGACTTCGATCCTGCACACTTGTCAAGACCCGATGACAAGACACACATTTAATAATTTTATCACTTAATCCTTACCATGATCATCAGGATTAACGCTTGCTTTTCTTTCTGCCGAAACTTTAAACGTTGCCATCTGGCATTAAATATTAAAAGTGCCAGAAAGTGCTGTTAAATTGATAAAAATATTTACCGATTAAGAATTGACAACAAATAAATATTTTAGTTAATCAGACTAACTACAATCAAAGATGTTCTGTATGAATAAATAAATATACTGGAGCAATACATACAGAGCCATCTTGTCCCAAAGTAAGCAGCTTAGTACTTGTGTTATGGGTATTAGATAAATAATACACTAAATATACATATTATACTTTTCTTTTGTAAATAAATACATATTATACATAACTAAACATGAGACAGGAATCGAAACCGTGACCTCCACAAACGTATCGATGTGCTAACGCCGTTACACCATGGAGGTCGAATATTAACGAATGTATTTTATTGTATTTTTTTCTCTGTACAATAAATACTTATATTTATCTATCTTCATATATTACTTTTTATATATTGTACATGTAGTCCCTTTTAAGAATAAATTATAGTATAAATAAATATATTAGGACAACCTCCCTAATAGAATAGTAAGTGTATTTTAAACACCAGAAATACTTTTCTTCCTGGCCTTATCCCAAACTATGTAGGGTCAGCACTACATGTTTTCATGTGAACAGTCACATTTTTTTAACCATATCATCTATTACACAATCCATCCAACTTTTCTTTGGTCTAACTCTCCTCTTGTATCCATACACTCTCATAAATACCAGAAATAATTATTCTAATATTTACATTAGTCTGTTTGTATTGAGAACGTTCCCAAAGATTTTTCTAATATGTTACACATAACGCCCTTTTAATTAATTCACTATAAATTTATAAATTGTGAGTGAAATAATCGCACTCACGATACTTACAATTGTTAAATTTGTTGTAATTTTTTTTATTGAAAGTAAACAAACAAAACATTACCTGTTTCAGGAAGGCGGATGATATTTTAATCATGATTGAAGTAGAACCGTTATTTGTAACGTAAAGTAACTAAAATACACTATACAACTTAAAATCTTAACACATAATTGTTATATGAAAATAAAGTCAGTACTGATTCAGTGATTCAAAAGTGGCAGCGGCCGGCGTCTTTAAGCCACCGCGTCTCACTGCAAACGATTCAGCATCCGACCACCTGTTTTGATTACAAGGGGCAAAGATGTAGGCTTAGTAGGTATGGCAGTCATGTGAGCATCTTGCGATAATTATCAAACATACGTTCCCAATTAGCACTCCACCCTTACGTGAATCCGGAGTTAAAAAGAATCTTTAAAAAAAGTTCACCATCAAAATAAAAACAATAAATATACTAAGCAGTTTAGATATCTACGAAAGAAGTTTTAAAGTAGTACCTGGAACATCTTGTCTTCCTGAAAAATGGACGCAATCATAACAAGCATAAGGCATTGATTTTAAATTCCAATCATATTTATTTTATTTATATAAATATTTGTTATATAAGATCTATATAACATATCTATGTGATAAGATCTTTAATATATTTGATAGTGAGACCATAGTGTCTTGCCTCCTCTACCGTAACCCGAATGGAGGCGTAAGATATGTTTCCGAATTCTGAATCCTAGTCCATGTAGAAAAAACTCGGAAAAATATAACGGAATCCCTAGTACACGAAGATCTTTAAAATATCTTCAAGGTTACCATCAGACATAGTATATCACACAGTAAAAGAAGAAAAAATATCGAGCAATTAGTTGCTCGATATTTAGGCTTTGTTAGCAAAGCCTACCTACCTAAAATGTAAGTTGAAATTAATCTTGCTTTTATTAGAATAAATACATATATTATATATATATATATATATATATATATATATATATATATATATATATATATATATATATATATATATATATATATATATATATATATATATATATATATATATATATATATATATATATATATATATATATATATATATATATATATATATATATATATATATATATATATATATATATATATACCTAGTCAGGTCATAAATTCTGTCACATGTTTAATGTAAAATAATTGTAACAAGTTTATTCATTATGTAACCATTCATATACCAAAATGAACTTAACAAAATATAGATTCTTATGACATTAAAATTTATTCAAAATGACCTCCGTGATTTTGAATACAGGCCTTCAATCTGCGCGGCCAGTCGTCTATCGCAGCACGAACGAGGTCCATGTCAATATCGGCGGCTGCCTTAATCAAGGATGTCTTGAGTGACTCCAAATTGGGATGACGCTTTGAGCACGCCTTTTCCTCCAAGTGTTCCCATATCTTGTAATCTAACGGATTCAAATCTGGACTGGAGGAGGGCCAGTCTTCGTGCCGGATGAAGTCGATTTCACGCGCCGCCAGCCAGTCTTGTGTGCTCTTCGCTCTATGAGCTGGCGCCGAATCTTGTTGGAATACCCAGTGCCTGTTATTGAACATGGTATGAGAAACAGGTTCCACAAGGTTCGTCAGGACTGTATTTTGATACACAACAGCATTCGTTTTTACACCTTTCTCACAAAAATGTACCTCTGTTAAGCCCCAATAAGAAACTCCCAACCATACCATGAGCGAGGATGGAAAATGACCTCGTTGGACACGCGGAATACGGTTGCTCGCTTCTTCACTACTGTGTGCGTACACCTTATCATTTTTTTGTTGTAGCTCTCTTCTACGGTAAACATTTTTCATCCGAAAAAAGAATTTCCCGATATTTTTTTCCCGCGTACCGCTTCAACAAAGCGCGGCATCTCTTCAGTCTCAGGTCCATTAGACGAGCATTCAAACGATGTCCTGTTTTTCTTCGATATGCCCGAAGCCCTAAGTCTTCATTTAACACCCTTTTCACCGTGGTTCTGCTTAACCCCATCTGAAGGGCCAACAGTTTCTGCTTACGTTTGGGATTTCTTTGAATTCGTGCCTTCACAGCTTTTATCACTGCTGGAGTCCTAACAGACCGAGGGCGACCACTTCTTGACCTGTCATTTACACTAGAGTCTTCATTGTATCGTTTGATGGTACGATAAACGAATCTTTTGGTTATATTCAAATTTTTCAGTATGTTAAAAATTTGAATTGGCGCGTAACTGCAACGATGCAACGCAATAACTGCAACACGGTCTTCTTTAAGCGTCCACTCCATATTTAAAAATGAGTAAAATTCTAAAAGTATACCTTTTTTATTTTCATGAACAATTCGAAATTCGAATTCAATAAACTTTTTTGTGCCCAGCATTCTAAAAGAAAAGTTTTTACTGTGTGACAATACTTATGACCTGACTAGGTATATATTACAAAATTAAACAAACTTATTAACAATATATTTGATTTTTTTTGCGTTCAAAATTCAATTTAAATTAGCGTATAACATAATATATAATCATTTGTATATTAAATTATTTTAAAAAGTATGTCTAAGTACATATTCTTATAAAATTAATTTAAAAAGTAGCGCAATATCTTCATACCTTTATGCATATTATCAGTAAAACATGTTCTACCTTTCTACTCTCTTCTATTAGCCATCTTATCATTCACATATTTGTTAGTCATATTATCTCTTACGTAGTCTATCCATTTTTTCTATGCTCTACTCCTCTTCCAACATTCTAATTCATACAAACTCTGCTGCTTACTTCTTTATTGTTGAAAAATATCCGACATGCTTACAGCCCACTTAAACAGTAAGCAATTACAGTCGCCTATGGATGTTTGCGACACTGGGGGCAGCGCGTACACGCTGCTAGTCCATAGGGCTACTTACGGACTAAATACCTCCGTGGCGCAGTCTCGGAGATACGCCTGCTGTTGTCACGTGCTCGATTCTCCATGTGTATTTATTTATAAAATTAAATTATATAAGTAGTATATCAATAGTTCATTACCCCCACAGACTAGAGACTGGACTCGAACCTGTGGCTTAAGCAGGCTTCCCCACTAGATGGCACTGTGTGAATTACTATAGTATATTTATTTATTTATATATGAGATACAAATTTTAAAAATAAAAGATACATAGCACAGCAGTTCATGTACAACAACTAATTTGACTAGGGAAAATCACACTGGCCCCTGAACTAATGAATACTGTATCTCAGTGGGCCAGTATTTTTAAAATAAGTACTAATATATAATAATTACCATTATATTAATAATTAAATAATATATAGTAGTTAAATGAGATATAGTAGTAAAAATAAATAATAATTTAAAATAAAATATTAATGAAAGAAGAAGGGAAAGAAAAATATAGATACATATATTAACTGAAACAATGATTGTATGTGAATATAATGTATGTAAGTTTATATATAAGTAAAATGTAATATTATATTTAAATAATTGCTTTGATAATCTGTTCTGACTCTTGATAATTCAGTTCATACAAATAATATTAAATATTTATATCACAAAAACTAGCATTTAGACAAAATAACTAATTTAACGCTTATTTTCATGTAAAATATAAAAAAACAATGTCCAAAACCTAAATTAATTAGTGACGTGAAATATAATTAAATCATCATATTGCCTATCTAGTTATCTGCCAAAATATTTTGACTTAAAAGTTAATTGTACAGAATAGTAATTATTTGTAGATAAGATACTTTATATAAATTAATTTCCTGTATATTTAAATTAGACACATAACAATCGAAACGAATGTATCTCACAAGTATTGCCCTTGAATCATAACAAAAGCTCTCAAATTCCTTCCGTCTTATGTTTAAATGTCGCTTATTATGACATAAAATTACATCCCGGGCTCCACCAACCACGGGCTCAATTCCGTATAACCCGTTCCCTCTAAAAACCCGAGCTATATGACAGATAGGTTGTTATTGTAACTAATACATAAATAAACTGGCAGATGTCTCTCCCTGTTGCAGCGTAAATCCTTCTATTGCTGAGGGACAACAGACAGGCTGACGGCCTACTATACAATAGTTAGCAGATACCGTCGTCTGTGGATATTTGCCATGCCAGGGACACCACCAACACGCTGCCATCCACATAGGGGTACCGGTAGTAACGCGCCGTTTCTCAATTTTCTACGTTTCCCAATTTTCTACGTTTCCCATAATAAAAAAAATCGTTTGAGCTATTATTTCAAAAACAGTATAATTTTTTTCTATAAATGTTTTTCTAATATACCTAGTCAGGTCATAAATTCTGTCACATGTTTAATGTAAAATAATTGTAACAAGTTTATTAATTATGTAACCATTCATATACCAAAATGAACTTAACAAAACATAGATTCTTATGACATTAAAGTTTATTCAAAATGACCTCCGTGATTTTGAATACAAGCCTTCAATCTGCGCGGCCAGTTGTCTATCGCAGCACGAACGAGGTCCATGTCAATATCGGCGGCTGCCTTAATCAAGGATGTCTTGAGTGACTCCAAATTGGGATGAGGCTTTGAGCACGCCTTTTCCTCCAAGTGTTGCCATATCTTGTAATTTAACGGATTCAAATCTGGACTGGAGGAGGGCCAGTCTTCGTGCCGGATGAAGTCGATTTCACGCGCCGCCAGCCAGTCTTGTGTGCTCTTCGCTCTATGAGCTGGCGCCGAATCTTGTTGGAATACCCAGTGCCTGTTATTGAACATGGTATGAGAAACAGGTTCCACAAGGTTCGTCAGGACTGTATTTTGATACACAACAGCATTCGTTTTTACACCTTTCTCACAAAAATGTACCTCTGTTAAGCCCCAATAAGAAACTCCCAACCATACCATGAGCGAGGATGGAAAATGACCTCGTTGGACACGCGGAATACTTTTGCTCGCTTCTTCACTACTGTGTGCGTACACCTTATCATTTTGTTTGTTGTAGCTCTCTTCTACGGTAAACATTTTTTCATCCGAAAAAAGAATTTCCCGATATTTTTTTCCCGCGTACCGCTTCAACAAAGCGCGGCATCTCTTCAGTCTCAGGTCCATTAGACGAGCATTCAAACGATGTCCTGTTTTTCTTCGATATGCCCGAAGCCCTAAGTCTTCATTTAACACCCTTTTCACCGTGGTTCTGCTTAACCCCATCTGAAGGGCCAACAGTTTCTGCTTACGTTTGGGATTTCTTTGCATTCGTGCCTTCACAGCTTTTATCACTGCTGGAGTCCTAACAGACCGAGGGCGACCACTTCTTGACCTGTCATCTACACTAGAGTCTTCATTGTATCGTTTGATGGTACGATAAACGAATCTTTTGGTAATATTCAAATTTTTCAGTATGTTAAAAATTTGAATTGGCGCGTAACCGCAACGATGCAATGCAATAACTGCAACACGGTCTTTTTTAAGCGTCCACTCCATATTTAAAAATGAGTAAAATTCTAAAAGTTATACATTTTTATTTTCATGAACAATTCGAAATTCTAATTCAATAAACTTTTTTGTGGCCAGCATTCTAAAAGAAAAGTTTTTATTGTGTGACAATACTTATGACCTGACTAGGTATGTGTATTTTATCGCATTTTATGATTTTTGAAGTTTCGACAATTTTCAATAGTCTTTTTGAAAGATTAGATAACGTCAATTCTTTAACCGTGAAAACGGAAATAGTAAAAATTTTAAAAATATTTATATAATTGGCTTTAGTATATATACAACACATATCTATTACATATCCGATCGTCTGTATTCCTTCGAGGAACATCCTCATAGCAACGGAAATTATTTCAATACTTATACACTATATTGCTAAAATATTATCTTACAAGGTCCTTCTTGTTTTCCTTATTTAGAACATAGGTCATATAAATTACGGCTATAAGGCAAAAGCTATCCATTAATTTCCTAATATATCAGAATACTTGTATATGTCACAAACTATCTGTGGTTACTAAAAATAATGATGTCTCAATAAAAACTAAGCTACAAGAGTGTCACGAAAGAGCGTTAAAAATCTCAGTGTTACCACGGGCTTTAGAGACAAATCTCCAGGTGAAAATGACATGAACTACGTTTTAGAAGAAGATGCTAATAATTGTGTATTGTCGTTTTCATCGTTATCTACCTTTGCTTACCTTCCTTTTAGACGCTGAGGCTCTCCTTTTCACTTTTCTGTCACACTAACATTTTATTTCATTCTATTGGTTTAATCATTGGTATAGAGGAATTTTTCTCGAAGGAATACAAACGATCGGATATGTAATAGACATGTGTTGTGTATATATAAAAAAAAAAAATTATATAAATATAGAAAAAGTGTGTAAATAGCACCAGTTATTGAAAAACTTAAAAGCAATTAAGTCTAGCGTGATTTGGCCATGTAATGAGCAGGGATGCACGGGTGTGCGTACCCGAGTTGCCCGAGCATCCGCCGCCTCATTCCCCTTCCCATCCGAGGCGGCGGAGTCCCACCTTTCTTCCCGTCTACCTCCCACATTCTTTCCCAACTTCGCTCTCTGTTCATGGCGCGGTCCCCGGTGGGATGGTTGCGAGTACTGGTTGGGGTCCCGGGTTCTGTCCCGGGCCCTGATTTGGTAGTCGAAACCATGCCCATTTCGACTGCGCCTGCACAGAGAGTGTTCCTGGGGCGGGAATGGCATCTCCGCTGTCCGTCGGTCTAGCTGGGCTGGCTACGACGTTAGGCGACTCCCTGGTTTTCTGGAGTGTCGTCTGGTACTCGTACCCACGCCTGACTGGCACGCGGCGGAGATGCAAGTCCCGCCCCGTCCAGAATCCTCCAGCTTTAGGGGCTAGAGACAGTCATGTCCGCAAAGGAGGCGGCGGAGCGGGAGCGGGAGTCGACCACCACACTGCCCTCCCGCCAACGCAGGCCACGCCGGCGGCGCTAGAGGGCAAGTAACGACCTCCGGCCGCCGTAAAAAGTGGCCGCGGGCTGTTCAGCGGCCCCCTTCAACTCATGTTGATTCAGAAGAGCGCTGGGGGACGAAATCCTGACCCCCTGGCGCCAACAATTTAGAAGGGGCCCAACAAAGGGCGGGCCGGCCCGGGCCACGAGATCGGCAGGCCATATATCCGTGGGCCCGGGTAGGCAATAGGAGAACAGCGAGGTTTTTTAGTGGGTAGGCAGATGGCCAAACATCTTTCCCGGAGTCCCACATATCCCATCAAGAGAGGGTTTTTCCCCGAGACCAAAAAAAATGTAATGAGCAGGGAAGAATGCCATATAACAAGGAAAATTATAGAAATTAGAGTGGATGGATACAGGAGGAGAGGTAGACCAAAAAAGATGGCAAAAAAGGGTGCGAATGTTGGGATGACGGCTAACAGAGGAGAGTGGAAGGAGAGAACATGTGCCGACTCCATATGATGTGGGATAAGGTAGAAGGAAGGTAAGGTTTAATCATTGGTATAGCACCTTTTACAAAGTTAAGGCGAAATGAATTTAGATTATTCTACGTAAACAATCGGAGTTGAAATCAATCGTACCAGCGTAATTGGTGGTTCTTTAAGTGTAGAGATGAAGTAATAATGACCCCTGCTGCCGGGAGCGGCCTGTCTAAAAGGCGGCAAAACACCCAGGTGGTAGGGCTCCAAGATGGTTTAGACGGCAACCCGGTCTCTTAATATACCACCATAATAACTTAGTGTTCCAGCATAATTGACCCAGTTTCAGTTTCCTACGTGTACGGCAGCTGTTTAATATTAAGTGGCCCGTCAGATTATATGTTGTTTCACAGCATTTAAGAAATTTCCTGGCAGCTTTAATTATATTACAGACATGAATACAATACAATGCAAATCGCGTGAGTTCTTTACCCGTTACTTCCGCGTAACTTCACAATATCTACTAAAGTATATTCATCACTTAAATACATGTTATAGAAGATTCCTGGAGATGAGAACTAGCTATTATTGCTATTTAAGTATAAAATTGCTAAAGGTAAAGGGTGATATGCGTGCCAATGGGCTCACTACCAGGGATGCTGAAGATCGCGCGAAGTGGAGTAGAAAAAGTCGGAAAGCGGACCCCGGGCACCGAAGCGAAGGTTTGGGTGGCAACCGGGACTAACGCTAGGATGATGATGATGATGAAGTATAAAATTGCTAAGAACTTTTTTTTTATTGCTGTAGGACAGCAGACAGGCTGACGGCCCACTTAGAATTTAGCAGTAACTGTCGCCTATAGGTGTTCGCAACGCCAGTAGCATCGCGAACACGCTGCTGTCCCATAAGGGTACAAAAACTTGGGCCATTAATATCAAAACACAACACAAAGCTATTATTATTATTTATTAGAAATGTGTAGAGTAAATATTATCTAGTTAGTTATCTAGTTCTATCACACTGATCTCCATGACCTCCAAGACTGATTTTCCCTAATATTGTGAATATTATAGCATTACTTGTATCTACTAATTATACATGTACTGGTTGACCCGGCAAACGTTGTTCTGTCATATAATTTTATAACAAAACAGAATTACGTTCACCCCTATTTCAACCTCTTCAAGTTTCATTTTCACGACAAAAAGTAGTCTTCTCCAAGGTCCAATATATTTCTATAACGAAATTCATCAAATTTGTTTCAGCAGCTAAGGCGTAAAAGCATAACAAACAGACAGACAGAGTTACTTTCACATTTATTAGTATGGATTTAAAAAGTTGAACTAAGTCGCCAATATTAGTAATGCCCTGGGTTTGTAACATCACTATTTACGAAAACATAACTTTATCAAATAACAGACAAATGTTTAGCATGCGACCTCCGTCAAAATATAAACGGTGGTTTTGTAACCATGCTGGTTGCCGAAAAGTATAATTGAGGATTTTAATTAAAAAGTAAGAAAGCATTGCCATTCTCCGTAATGGAGATTAATGACGTATGTGTCTAAAATACTATATATTTGGACATACATTAATGATATTTGCTATTTGAAAGGAGCCCCAAGCCCGTCTGAATAGCAACTACCCTTGGTCTATAAGTATACTACCATAATAAGCTTGTGTTGTGTTCGAATTAGTGACCCAGATTCCTGTACACCAATGGAACAGCAGCGTGTTCGTGGTGCCCTTAGCGTAGCAAACATCTGTAGGCGACGGTAACTGCTTACTATTAAGTGGGCCGTTAGCTCATCTACTGTTCCTCGGAAATAAAAAAAAGAATATCTAAGTTATAAATTTCGAAAACTATTATTACAAACAGTGCATCATAATATAAAAAATAGTATTTTATTTATAAATAGTCTAGATTATTTATATCCTTGCATTCAATGACATTTGAAATATCATCACGCGATGCTGCGTAAACGTAATGATCACACAATAGATCGTATTATGTAGTGATGGAACACATTAGCCATATTTACACATTCAATAAATAAAAATCAATTTACTACTTTAAATCTATGTTGAAAAGGTTGTGAATTCAACGACTTTTTACTATTTGATCCATCTTTTGAGAATATTAAATCAAATCCTCATGACTAGAATGATCGTTGGCCAAGTTTACAGTTACAATGTGTTGCAATTTGTTAGCAAATATTTTGCTAACAAATTGTATTATATCAATTTGTTAGCAAAATATTTGACAAACAAATATTTACAGCAACGGAGGAATCCTTGACCGATATTTATAAAAATTCTTTTAATTTTTTAATGCCTTCTCCGTGGAGGGGCGGAGTAAGAATACTGACCCCTGCGGGCGGCGGCTGCCTGTCGTAAAAGGCGACAAAATATCCTCAGCGAGTAGTTAGAACTTCAAGCCCCTGCATGGCAACCATTCCTAGGCTCTAAATATGTCACCATAATAACATTGTGCTGTTTTCCGGCATAAGTATTCCAGATAACAGTTCCACTACAAGGATGCGTAGGCGCGGTACCTTCTTACTATTAAATGGACCACCAGCAGACAGGCTCATGCCTGTCTATTGTTCCAAAGCAATAAGAAACATGCCGTATATTAGCAGTAAACCAATACCAATATTTACGAGATAATACAAAAAAACATGCCACACGCGTCTTCTATGGATACATAGTCTACATAGTCAACTATGGATATGGAGCTGAAGCTCTACGTGTATTTTATCAACCTGCTAGACGAAATTATTTCACTGAAGAAAATAAGCGCCTCGAAGAGAACTTAGAAGTAGAAACTTCACGATAATAACTAACAGTGTCTGGCTTCTAAATGAATCCGAATTCAGCAGAAATAGCTAATAAGAAGTAACAACGAAATAAAAGCCGCTAGAATAATTCCGCTAGCTAAAGTTACGTTTTCTAAAATCGTGAAGTCTATATCTAAATAGCTTAATAATATCTAAATAGCTTTGGTTGCGATAAATCTAAATTACACTCAATTGTTAATGGATAATAGTTTGACCATAACACATCATAAATAATATATACTTTAGCGACTGTAGACCTGGCCGCTTGCGTCAATAAACAATGATCAAGCCACCGTTGAGTTCCGCGTACATCACTAACAAAAGTGTATATGTTGGATAGTATTCCCAAAACTTCCGTATCAATGTGTGACCATTTCTGATCATTACAAAGGTCTATGAGTTCAGTATAAAAACGATCATAAGGATGCGCATTTTAGTCCCCTAAGATGTATACATAATATATTCAGTGCTGATACTATCTACAATCGCACTCACCACACTCAGTGTATCCGTGAAGTCCACTAGATTGCTTGCCACATCCGTAAGCATGTACACACTAAACACTAAGATAGATTGCTCTAAGGAAACTACCTCGATTGTGCATACTCGCGGGCTATCGCACCGAACCACAGACACATTCTTAAAAACACTACGTCGCCACAGGAACGCAACCCCGCCGTAGGGCCTGCCTCTTAGCATGCCAGCTGAGATGTCTACTGCTTAGACCCCAGTACTATTGAAATCTGGATGTATGTTGTTCAAGAAGGACAAGTCCTCCGGCAACAACCAAGTCTCTTGTAGCACAATAATATCCGAAATTTTACATAAACTTCTGATATCATGCAAGGATTTTCTAACGTTCTTATAATTAAATTATACAAAACGTTATACATAGTTTGTGTTTATCCAGATTTATTATTTTCTAGGCCGACATAAGCGCCAACATCATTTGGGTGCTGTATTTGAATATATCCTTAATTTATAATGTATAAATCTTCGAAATATTATATTTCAGCATTGTGTCACACCATTTGTGGCAGTGAATAAGCGCCTTAAACATAAAGTTTGCACTCTTTCTAATTCAAATGTAGCTTTTACAAGAAAATTTTCTATTTATTTAGGACCTCTTATTTATAATAAAATAAATTATGATATTTCTGTCTATAGCCTGTCTTTGCCTGAACTGAGAGAGAAAGTTTGTACTTTCCTGCTTTCCAAAACTTATGATGAAACCGAGCAGTATATTGAATCATTAATATAACATCATAATAATATATAATTGTTTCCATACACAATCACACACACACACACACTCACACACTCAATCGAACATAGATGTGTAAAATGATGTGGAGCTTATATATTTATATGTTTCATATTTGTATGTTTCGTTGCATTATTTGTAGGATTTAAATAGCCGTCGTTCCTTAACACAGGCTATAAGCTGGCCTATTTAGAGACGACGACCATTGCAGTTGAAGTGTATTTTTATTGTAAAATTGAATAAAGAAAAGAAAAAAAAATTATGCCGGTGGGTCACAGATTCCTATTTAAAAATACATTTAGCTTTGTGTCAGGTACAAAGAATTTAAACGCGATGCACACTTGCCTTTTTCATGTGGATCGGTTTAAGTTCACTTTTTCATCAGTTTTATTGTAATAGTTAGTAATGTCTGTTATGGATGTCTCCTTATGAACATTGCTTATAAAAATCGGCAACTTGGTACTTGCTGCTCGAAAATTTCCCTCAGGCGCTTTACCAACTTCACCCGAAAAAGGATTTTTAGGTTTCTCCTTTTTTCTCTTTGTTACCCAATCAATTTCTTATTCGGCTAAGCTATTTATCGAACATATTGGAGATGAGACAGTTTGTAAATTTTTATCTCTAGGGGTTGAGTAGAAATCTGAATCTTTTTCCCGCTCTGACATTTCTCCTTACTCTTTGGTATAAGATTATGAACCGGATAATTACCCCTAGCGTCGTAGACATCCATAGGTGACGGTAACTGCTTACTATTAAATAGGCCCCCAGCCTGTCTGCTCTTCCTAAGCAATAAAAAAAATACAGATGGTAAAATACGCGAAGAAACGAAGTATCTCCCAAGCATATCTAGACCGTTTATGAGTATGGGATTATTCAGATAGATTCCTTTCCTGTATAGATTTTCTATCTTCTGTCTCTTAGAACAAAAGGAAGTGTATATATATATATATATATATATATATATATATATATATATATATATATATATATATATATATATATATATATATATATATATATATATATATATATATATATATATATATATATATATATATATAATATATATATGTATATATATATATAATATGTGTGTGTGTGTGTGTATATATGTATATATATGCAGAAAAGTCCGGAATAGGTTGGATGAGGGCAGCGCAGGACCGATCATCATGGAGATCTTTGGGGGAGGCCTTTGTCCAGCAGTGGGCGTCTTCCGGACATTTCACACAACGCCGTCTAAGTTGCATATACTACATATATACTTTTCTTTTGCAAATAAATACATATTATACATAAACACCTAGACGCTGGACGGGAATCGGACCCAAGCCCCCCGCAAGCATACTGACGTGCGTTAGCCATTACGCCAGGAGGCTGTGTAAACGGTTCCAGAGATTTTTTGTTATATATTCCTTTAATACATATTTTACTTGGTTTAGGAATATTTATTATTTTTGATTGTTAATTGATTATTACTTAAATTATTAATTGAATTTTAATTCATAATTAATTAAATTTATAGGTGTATTTTTATCATTGTAAATCATAAACTTAAATATTTCGTTTGGTATTTATTGAAATTTAGTTGTAGATTAAATTATATATTAATGATAAATAATTAAAATGAAAAATAATTGAAGTCTGCTACACCGTTCCATACCATGACCGTGCTAGACATCAGATCAGACACAAAAGCAAACGGTCGGTCGGTTACGGAACGGTCTAGTGGGCATAGTCACATATTTTTTAATACAAAGAATATGTTTTTGCCTGGCACGTTCCTAGCACGGTCATGGTATGGAACGGTGTAGTGGGCAGAGACCCTAAATAGATACCGCCGCAAGGAATTAAAATTGTTTTAATAATTTCCACCACTTCTTAATGTATGTAATTATTTTGTATTATAGAAACTTCTAAAAATAACGTTTACAATATGTAAATAGAACTAGTATTATGATATTTTTCCGAAAATCCGAAGTCTACGCTATTCAATGTGATTTTTGTACAAGAAATGTCGATTTAGGTTCCAAACTCACGCTTAAATACATACCTTCTTTCTCCACTCACCACGATCTTTGACGTGACGTGGTCTGCAGCACATATATTCTTCGAACTATCAGTTCAGCCCTGGCCAAAGTGTCATGATAGAGCTAATACCTTATCTATACAAATAAATAAAATTGGAGGGTCTGTTTGTAATATTAAAATAATCGCTTTTTACTAAGTGCATTTGGACGTATACACGGTACATATACCAAAACAACATTTTTTACAATTTTTGTCTGTCTGTCTGCCTGTCTGTCTGTTTGTTCCGGCTAATCGCTGAAACGGCTTGACCGATTTTGACGGGACTTTCACTGGCAGATAGCTGATGTAACAAGGAGTAACTTAGGCTACTTTAATTTTAGAAAAAAAAATAGTTTTAGCTAAAAATGATCAGTTTCAGAAATTTTAAAGACCAATTTAACTTGACCTCCGATTTATATCATCAATCATATGAAATAGAGTTCAGCTTAGGCTTGACTTTGTAGGTTGTTATTCAATTTAAGTGGACCTCAGATTTATATCATCCAAAAAATGCTGCCCAGTCACTATTCCACGCGGACGGAATCGCGGGCACAGCTAGTACATTAATAAATGCTTTACAGTTTGGTAAATTGGAAATAGTTTCGGTTCCTTTGTGAGAAATGTAATAAACAAACATACATACTACGCCTGATTTAATTTCTTTCATTTAAATCCCTAAACTTAAGATAAGTATTTAATGATAAAAAATATAATAACGTTACTCCATATCAGTGATTGAAGTAGGCTAGAATTATTTAATTTCAGTACGATAACTGGATTAGTTTCAAAATGTTGTGTTATTTCATATTTTTCTTTGGTCTGATAAGCCACTATGCTTTCGGTAAGTCTTTCCTTAGCTTAGCTTGTCCCAATTATTTAGGGTCGGCACAATATGTCTTTTTCTTCCATTTTTATTACCTCATATGTATCACATTCCACCGCTTTTTAGGTCTACCTCTGCCCATGTACCTTTAGGTAAGACTCTATAATGAATTAAAATTGTTTTATGCAGTAAATTTTTTAATAAATCGTGATTTCCTAGTTCTATACATGACATACATGACTGTGGTCATTAAAACTATATAACCACAGTCAGGTATCAATTAAAAAAAAGCTTAAAAATTTTGTTTAATGAAAATTCTTCCATTATACTTTTAAATCCTAAATGATGACAGTATTGTTATTTAGTACTTTATTGCTTGAAGTTAATTTTTTCATTATTTCCTAAACTTTAATCCTGGTTGCGTTATATTTCGAATCAGTTCGAAACCGAGACTTGTGTTTTCTTACATCGCAAATGTTAGAATTCTTCCAACAATGTGAGCATAAAGAACAAATATATTAATTAGGTCTTTACCTATGAAATTGCCGTTTCGTATGAAAAAATTTAAACGAATTTTTTTCATGTATTTTTTATTTGTATTAATCGAAGTAAGTATCATCCATGCAATCAATGCATCTTTGCCAACGCAGTGGCAGTTTATTGATGCCCTTCTTAAAGAAATCAGCTGGACAGGAGGCAACAAATTCTTCAAAGGCATTTTGTACTGCCTCTCGGGTATTGAATTTTTTTCCCGCCAAGAAGTTATCCAAATTATGGAAAAAGTAATAGTCCGTAGGCGCAAGGTTTGGTGAGTAGGACGGATGACGGAGAACTTCCAACCCCAGTTCTTGTAACTTGGAGACCATCTGCTGTGCAGTATCAGGTCGCGCGTTGTCGTGCAGGAGCAGCGGAGACGAGAGATTGACTAATGCTGGTTGGAGATGTGCCAGCTTCCCCATCATTGTATTCAGTTCTTCACAGTACACATCTGCAGTAATGCTCACCCCGTTTGGTAAGAAGCTGTGATGAATCACACCGGCGCTAGACCACCAAACAGTGACCATCACTTTTCTAGGGGTAAGTTTTCGTTTAGGTGCTGAACCAGGATCCAACCAACTTGCTGAGTGCTTGCGGTTATCAAACAGAATCCATTTTTCATCGCAGGTAACGGTTCAAAATTCCTTCATTTGTGTGTCTGTTGAGCAGTGCAAGGCACGTCTCGACGCGTACTTCGCGCTGGCGATCATTGAGTTCGTGGGGCACCCATTTGTCAAGCTTTTTTACCTTGCCAATTTGACGCAAATGGACCAATATTGTTATGACGCTAACGTCGAAAGCTGCTGCTAATTCAGCCGTAGATTGTGTATCATCAGCTTCCCCAATCGCCTTTAATTCGTCATTGTCGACCAAAGTCTTCGGACGACCACGAGGTTCATTTTTCAGGTTGAAATTCCCAGAACGGAAGCGAGCAAACCAATAACAGGTGGTGCGTTGGTTTGTAGTGTTAGCTCCGTAAACGTCGTTGATGTTGCGTGCCGCTTGTGCCGCGTTGCTGCCACGATGGTACTCATATTCCATAATTACTCGAATTTTTAACGTATCCATGATGATGAAAGAGATTGAAATGCGATGAAATGTAACACTAATCAACAAACAAATGACTACTATTGGAAAAAGAATTCCATGTTTTTAAAATAAAATTAATTTGAAATTAGAATTCTTAGCCAAACAAAAATAATTTTGATTTGAAATGGCCAGTACTGCAGAACGGCAATTTCATAGGTAAAGACCTATAAGGCTAAATTCCTTTTAGAGGGGTGATTCCAGTTTTTCTCCCTGATTCTTAAAATAAACTTTCTATTGAAAATTTCAAGATTAAGATAAATAGACCCATCAAACACAATATCACTGAAATATGTACTATAAACTCTAAAACAGCTAAAAGGAATTAGGTAAGAATTGCATATATGAAGACTGTATAAACAATTTATTGTACGTTATTCAAATAATGTTTAAATTAAACTCAATTTAAATATCGACAGGTCAATTTGGACCCTTTGACCAAGATTCCGGTTATGTCACCGTAAGGGAAGGTGCTCACATGTTCTACTGGTTATTTTACACAACCGCGGACGTCCAAAATTATACCGAACGACCGGTGATTGTATGGCTGCAAGGTGGTCCCGGAGGTTCTTCCACCGGAATCGGGAACTTTGACATATTAGGACCTTTGGACTTATCTCTTCAGGAAAGGAATTACACTTGGGTAAAAATTCTTCCTGTGCTTACCCCACATCAAGTGGAGTCTCCATGTCATCTCCCTCCACTCTCCTTAATTAGCCATCACTTCAACATTCATCTGAAATTATATTTTGATGTATCTAAAGATAATGATGATGTAGTGTTTTCTATAATATTTACATTATAAATCCTATTTTTCTTCCTCCTCCTGCCCTTATCCCACATTATATGGGATCGGCACAACATTTTACATGTTATAATAGTTGTGGTTTAGTTTTTACATCCGGCCGCCTGCCTGACGTTAACCCCTTTTTGGTGGAAAATCTGTCATCCTTTTTTTAAAATTATTTTTCTCGTTTACATGAAATTTCGTTGTCAGTCATCTAATATATCCTCAAGCGACACTTATTGATTTCTTCTTGAGTCAACAACATCCGAGTATCGGTTTGGGTGTGCAGGGTGGATCCTATTCACGTTGCATTAATTGATGTGAAGTATAAATAAACAGTAAGTAGAAATAAACAGTAGTTTAGACTCCACCCGCCTGTTCGAGTGCTCGAATAAAGAAATTAAACAATTTATAATACAATTTACAAATAAAGTACAAATGGTTACTTTTTGCTCTTTCGTCGTTAAGTAGGAAGATAATCCGATCAGAACCAACCCAACAGAAGTACCGTAAAAAGACAGAAGATTTCCGTTTCCTTTTTGAGGTAGTAAGGTGGTAAGATAATATTTACCTTAATTTGGGTTATGGTTTAGGTTTTCTAAATAAAAAAGGGAACCCTAATGAAATAGTAGCGATACATAATAAGGAGGCATTGGTGTTGTTCTGTAAATAAAACGCTTAGAATATAACTGCATTATCAATGGAGTGATATTAGCATCATATAAAGAACTTTCATATTTAAAAAGATTTTATCTTCTAAATTTACGATTATTGTTGTTAATAACCCAGGTTATCCAATTATCCAGGTTAAAAACTTCAACGTGGTCTTCGTAGACAACCCGGTGGGAACAGGCTTTAGCTATGTTGATGATTTTAGTTACTTGACGACGACAAACGATGAAATTGGTATGTGAACCCAAAGCACCATGTTTTGTTCTTCGATTGAATTTTCCATAAATAAATTATTCACTTGTATTAACTTTGTTCGCGTCTGTACAAAGTTGTTAACATGCGAAGTTAGTAACATTTGTTCAATACTAACATTTAAGAGAAAAAAAATAAAGTCTTGCATTTATCCATAATCTCCATCGTCTTCGGTCGAGTATTTGACTGGGTCCTAGATTATTAATTAAAACCTGGAAATGTCTGAAATATACTAGCTCAGATTACTATTCTTATATAGTATAAACTAAAAAGAATAAAGATTTGATATTTATATGATAAACTATACTATCCATTCTTAAACTTTAATCTGATAAATTAAATATGTGTTCCATGGAATAAAGGTAGTTTTCTTCTATTCGTAGCTCTGGACTTTGTTCAACTTCTGAGAGGATTCTATAACAACCACCCTGAATTTAGAGGGGTACCTTTATATATTTATGGTCAATCGTACGGTGGGAAAATGGTGGTAGATATGGCTATTCGTATAAAAGAGGTAAAACATACTTTATAACTTTTTTCATATACTCGTAAGTACATTCAAAGAAAAGCGAATGTTATAATTTATAGTAATAAGTTAGGTAACAATATTAGATAGACCTACAACATACCACTACTTGGCTCGGGCCTCCTTCAATTTGAATATACTGTCCCTTCCCTAGAGAAAAGGGACAGTATTTTGTCTATACCTAGTACAGGGAATAGTGACTCTTCTGTATCGAACCATTCCTTCTCTAGAGAGAAGGAACACTATTCCTGCCACGCTTTTCCAAGGCGGATTAAAAGGATGCACATACCGGTGATCGTGGTATGGAGCCGGTTTCCTCACAATAATTTCCTCAGCCGACGATACTTGATTATTGCTGTGGGACAGAAGACAAGCTTACAGGCCATTTAATAATAAGCAGATATCATCGCATAAGGATGTTTTTTTATTGCTGTAGGAAAGCATACAGGCCCATTTAGAATTTAGCAGTTACCACCGCCTATGGCTGTGAAGCCACGGGCACCTTTGACACACAATCTTCCGCTTAGGGGAACTAAAATCTGGATCACTTATGCCAGAACACAACACAATGTTATTATGGCGGTATATTTAGAGTTTGGCGGTATATTTGGAGTTGCCATCCAGATGGGCTTGGAGCCTAGGTAGGGCTAATCTATGTATAATGTGTATACTAGGCAATAAAAATAGCCTAAATTGTGTATACCCTAGGTTGGTTTTCGTGACCTACTAAGTTTAAGGTGATTTAAGTAGAACGAGTTAAAGAAAGTTCAACAAATGTCACAATATTTGCTATAACATATCTTACTATTTTTATCTCTTCTACTAGGCTGAAGAAGCAGGAACTATAGAATCTAATTTACGAGGCATAGCTATGGGCAATGCATGGATTCATCCAGTTGACGCCACACTTACTTGGGCACCTCTACTGCTAGCAGCAGGCTTAATAGACCAAGAAGGATACGAAGATATCCAGACCGAAGCAAGAGAAGCTGAAAGACTATTTAATGAAGGCCTTTATGTAGAATCTACTGCTCAATGGGCTGCAACACAACGAGCCGTTTTTAGAAGGACTACTAGTGTCGATTTCTATAATATTCTAACGAAAATGAATGTCAATGTTCCGGATACAACAAAAAGCGATTACGGTTAGTACGGCTATTAATATCAGAATCTGCTTCAGACAATTAGTCTGAAGATGTTAGTGTAAGATGAGGATACATACATACATAAATATTTGTATTCTACTAGCAACCAAACCCCGCTTCATACGGGTATAATTTACTGAGAGCCGCTTATTTACTGGCTCTAAACTATGTTAATCTTATAGAGATCAGATTTGCAAAATATACAGTGTCTTTATGTTATTATTATTAGGAACTGTACCAAGTCCGTCGAAGTTAAGTGATATTTCAAATTAGAATATATTTGTAAAGGAAAAGGAAATATAAAGAAGTTTCACACATGAAGCTTCTTTACATTTCTTCAATCATCTCCATCGTCAAGCTGATCTATTTATTCAATTGAATATTATTTCACATATTTTAGAGCTTTCAAGAGACATGTTGATACACGAAAGACAATACGGTGCAACTCCAAGAGAGGAAGAGCTAACTCTAAATGAACTGATGAATACTTTAGTGAAGGAAGCTTTGAATATACCAGATCACGTCATTTGGGGGTCACAATCAGGGCCAGTTTTTGACTATTTAAGAGGTGATTTCATGAAACCAGTCACAGAAGGAAGTAAGTTGTTAAAACTCTCAAAATTTCGGTCTAGTTTTAAGGATGTGATCCAAAAATTAAAACGTACTGTAAATTTTTTATTTTTAATATTATAGGTACTTTTATTTTAAGTGAATTAAGATTTTATTTCAAATACAATTTATAATTGACAAAATTTTATTTCAGTTGAGAAGCTGTTGAATGAGACTGACATAATTGTAACTAAATACAACGGTAATCTCGATCTAATCTGTGATACTCCAGGTGAGTCTCGATTGAGATTATTACAAATCTGATCTTCTCCAAATCTTGAATCTAATTACAGCTATACCAAGAGACAAATTAACAATTACGAAATAACTAATCACTTATCAACCTAAGACTACATCTTACTATATCATACTTGTTAAAATAATTAGGCCCGTTCATGGTTTTATACTTTTATTCTTTAATCTTAACATTATCACAAGTAAAACGCAACTATCCTTTCGCCATCTTGATTGGAAGAGGAAGAGGTTACAATTGGTGTTGCCAATATAAATGTATATAAATCAACACGCCTCCTTACATTTATATTGTAAAACACTGTTACAACAATCATTATTTTATTTCAAATTTAACATTTCTCTAAATTTTATGAATTTAACATTTCCCAAAGCTTTTGTAAATATATCTGCAATATTATTTTCTGACTCTATTTTTACAACTTCAATATTTCCTAGCTTAACATTTTCATGTATAAAATGATAGTGAACTTCAATATGCTTAGAATTCTTAGTAAAGTTTCCATATTTAGAAATAGCTACGGCTCCTGAATTATCTTCATAAATTTTAACTGGTTTACAAACTTTATTGAATACATCATCCATTAGACACATAAGAAAATTTAACTCTGTTACTGCTTCTGATAAAGCTACATATTCAGCAAATGTTGAGGACTTTGTTACACTACTTTGTTTCTTTGATTTCCAGTAAATAATATTTCCAAACAATCTAATGACAAATCCTGTAGTAGATTTCCTATCTAAAATATCTCCTGCCCAATCAGCATCCACAAAACAATCTAGAATATCAGCGGTACTATTATTACGATATGTTAATTTAAGATCTTTTGTCAAATACAAATACTTTAAAACTCTCAATGCATACTTAAAATGTGTCTCATTATAACAGTTTTGAAATCTACTTAAGTAATTTACACTGTAAGATATATCAGGTCTAGTACCTGAACTAATATACAAAAGAGCACCAATCAAATTTCTATATTTTACATCCTCATTAATATCAGATTGTTCCAATTTTAAATTTATTTCCATAGGAGTCTTATACATTTTTGCACTCTCAATATTATACCTTTTAGCTAAAGACTCAATATAAGATTTCTGACTCAAAGTTAAGACATTGTTTTGATTATACATATATTCAATCTCAATACCAATATAATTTTTTACTTTACCAATATCTTTCATTTTAAACCTTTCAGACAATTTAGTTTTTATATCAGCAATAACCTCTACATTTTCACAACAAATTAATAAATCATCCACAAATAAAAGAATATAAACAATTAAGCTGTTCTCTTTTCTAACATATAAACAATAGTCATATTTACTCCTGCGAAAACCAAAATTAATCAAAAAATCATTAAAACATTCATACCATGCCCTGGGGCTTTCTTTTAGACCATACAATGATTTATTTAATTTATAAACTTTATCAGTTCCATTTTCATAACCGATTGGTTGCTTTACATAAACTTCAGATAATACTCTACCATTTAGAAATGCTGTTTCAACATCCATTTGATGAATAGCTAAATTATTTTGACAACAATAAGATAATAGTAGCTTAAGTGTAGGCATTTTAGCAACAGGTGAGTAAGTATCATCAATACAATTTGTTTGCTGAAAACCTCTTACTACTAACCTTGCTTTGTATTCATTTTCACTCTTCCTTTTATACACCCATTTCACATCAATTACCTTTTTTTCCTTGGAGGGTCTGTCAACTAGAGTCCAGGTATTATTTTTTATTAAACTTTCCATCTCAATATTCATTGCTCCTTTCCATTTCATTGCCTCATCACATGTAATCGCCTCCTGAAAATCAATTGGAGCTGACGCATCACAGTAGTTACAGTATATGCAATAATAACCAAATTCTTCATCAAAACGAAGTGGAGGTTTGATTTGTTTTCTTAATCTTCTATTTAGATTCTCATCTTCACTTTCTCCTACATTCTCTTTATCATTTTCTGAGTATTTTAACATATTTCTTTCCTCTTGGATCCTTTTATCTTCCTTTTCCTTTTCTTTTATTTTATATTCACTATCTTCTTTCTCATCTTTAAAACCACATAATTTAACATCTTCCTCAATTATATCACAATTTCTAGCAATAATAACTCTGTTGTTAATTAACACTCTGTATCCAATATCAGTATAACCAAGCAAAATTCCAGCTTCTGCTTTCTTATCCCATTTAGACCTTCTTCGTTCTTCAGGAATTCTTACAAAAACTCTACTTCCATATAATTTTAGATTTTGCATAGATGGCTTCCTTTTAAAAAATATTTCATACGGGGTTTTCCTCTCAATAGTATTAGTTAAGGTTCTGTTTTTAAGATATGCAGCTGTTTTAGTTGCCTCAGGCCAAAATCTTCTTTCTACCTTTGCTTCTGATAAAAGACATTTACCCATATCCATCAACGTACGATTATATCTCTCTGCTGTTCCATTTAATTGATGAACATATGCTGGACAGGGTTTTATCACTATTCCTTTCTCTTTTGCAAACTGAAATACTCTTGCATTCATATATTCCTTCCCATTGTCACATCGTAGTTCCTTTATCATTTTCCCTGTCAAGTTCTGTACTTCATTAACATACTGCACCAAGTAATCATATACCTCATCCTTTGATCTGATACAATAAACTTTGACTAATTTGCTGTAGTCATCAATAAAACTCAAAAAAAATTTTTCTCCATTATATCCTGTAGTCTGATGTGGCCCATTTAAATCTGTATGAACAATCTCTAATATCTCTTTTGCTTTTCTTCGATTATTAGCAAATGGTAAATTATGCATTTTATTTTCAATACATATTGCACACTTTAAATATTCATATTCAATCTCTTTAGGTAATCCTTCTAATGATTCATTTTTACACATTAAATCCAATTTTTTAAAGTTAATATGGCCCAGAGTACGATGTAGTTTTTCCTTTACAGTCATATTTGTTTTACTAATATTTGCTTCCAATATTTCTTCACACATGTAACTTTTCATCTTATACAGTCTTTCATCCTTAATTGCAATTGCTATAATCTTTCTATATTCATTGTAAATTTTTGCAAATTTCCCTTTTGAGACGATTGAACAATTATCAGTAATTTTCGAATAACTTAATAAATTTGCCTTCATTTCTTTTACAAAGAAAACGTTTTTCAGTGTGACTTCAGATTTTTGTCCATAGACTAAGAAATAAGCTTTTATATTACCAATTTTTGTAGCTTCTAATATTGTTCCGTCAGCAATTTTGACTTTAATAGGTTTGTCCAATATCTCATAAGTATTGAAGTATTTATCAGTGTTAATAATGTGGTCAGTACATCCACTATCTAGTAACCAATTTATTTGACCCTTTGGCTTATCATTCTCTTGCGTTGTGTATGTATTGTTTGCAATAGTAATATGATAACTGTTACCTTGACTCCCTTGATTATTATGGTAGTAATTTCTTGAACCTTGTCCTCTGTTATTGTATGAACCACGTCCTCGTCTTGGCAAACTATGTCCTCTATAACTTGGTAAACTATTTCCTCTATAATTTTGTATACTATTTCCTCTATAATTTTGTATACTATTTCCTCTATAATTTTGTATACTATTTCCTCTATAATTTGTAAGACCATGTCCTCGACCACGGTTTACATTTTCTGCCTTACAATCTCTTCTTAGGTGACCAGGTTTACCACAACCAAAACAATTATATGATCGGTTAGTATCTGCTTTAAAAACATTTGATGTGTCTTCTGACATTTCTCTCATATTTCCTGTACTTTTCAATTTTATTTTGCTTTTTAAATAGTCCACTGTTCTTTCACCCTCTGGTAAGACATCTATTAAATCACCTATGTAGTTGTAACTCACTGGTAGTGCCTTTAACATGTAGTTTAGTTTTTCTGTTTCTGATACCGTTGCACCGGCTTGTTTCAACTCATTTACAGCTTTTTCAAAGTCATCGAAAAATAAAGACACTTCAGAATAATTTTTCAATTTAACACTTTCGAGTTTATGTCGACATACTATTTGCAACGCCGTTGATTTCTTTAGGTACATCTCATCAAATTTCTGTATTATTTCGTATGCTGTATTTAATTCACTTATATATTCCAACTGCTTGTTTGTTATAGCACTGTAAATATAGTTTGTTGCTTGTATATCTATATCGTCCCATTCATCTTTGTCGGTTTCAATTTTCGCTCTCATTACTACATCCTTGCACTTTTTGAACTGTAGAAACTTTATTATCCGTATTTTCCAATTACTGTAATCTGTGCCATCGAAAATTGGAATATTTATATCACTATTTTTTGACGCCATTTTTTTTCTTTCACATTTATTCTTTAAACCATTGTTCTGCTACCATGTTAAAATAATTAGGCCCGTTCATGGTTTTATACTTTTATTCTTTAATCTTAACATTATCACAAGTAAAACGCAACTATCCTTTCGCCATCTTGATTGGAAGAGGAAGAGGTTACAATTGGTGTTGCCAATATAAATGTATATAAATCAACAATACTATACCAATTTATCGAATTTAAAACATCGGTAAATCTATATTGTTCGGCAAACTAACGAGTTATATGCATTTTAAGATGAAATTTATCATGTGCATTTAAGATAACAAGTGATCTTTTTACAAATAGAGTTGAAGATAATATTCCTATTACAGGTCAAATTTTGTGGGTAGATAGATTAAATTGGCCTGGAGCTGCAGGGTATAAGAATGCACCTCGCCAACCGATCTGGGAAGACAATCGACTGGAGGGTTACTATAAATCTTATGGAAACTTTAGATTTTTCTGGATCAATGTAGCAGGACATAGTGTAAGTTTTGGTCCCGTGCGTTCCCAAAGAAAATTTAGAATGAAGCTAACTCATCAATCACTAAAGGAGTCGTGTATCCAGCCTTTTGGTCAAGAAAATACTGTGTCACTAAAGGACACAGACGTGCTACAGAAAAAAAGAAAGTGTGGTTTTGCCTATCTAGAATACTCACCCACGTACCTCGGGATCCGAAATGCAATTGTGAATACATTTTAAAAGACAAAAACGTCTACCACGTTTTGCAAGTTTTATAGACACTCTGTAGTCAGATTAATAGATACACTGAAATTATATTTATTTGATCTTTATTCACACCTACCTCATATTTATTTATTTCAAATTGAATCAAGTTTTTAAACGACCCGAAAAATAACAATAACCGTTTTTCAACAGTTAATATTTTGATCTGTATACAGTTCAATGACAATTAAACATAGGTCCATCCTTTAAATAATTGTATTTAAATGTGCTTTTTGATATTTATATATTATTAATACAGGTACCGAGGGATAATCCTGCGGGAACCAACGCCTTCCTACGCGACATGACATCTTTTGGATAAATAAATATATTATAATGACCTTAATAATTTGCTTTTACTAAAAAATAGAGTTCTTTTATTTATTTTGTCACAAATGTTATTAAATACGATTTCTCACAAATAAAGGGTATTCTCGCATACTTATAATTTACAAGTGATTTGTAAACGTTTCTGAGAGTTAGAATATTTTAAAAGCAATCAACTTTTAACTCTTAAAACTATAATTAAGGACTTGGGAGTATTTTTTGATGTCAAACTTACCTTCAGAGATCACTATACTAATATTGTCAAACGAGCCTATATGATGCTTGGGATTATGCATCGGTCCACTAAAAATTTTAGGAAAGTCCAAAGTCGGCACGTACTGTATAACTCACTGGTGAGATCTATTTTGGAATACGCAGCTGTCGTATGGTCGCCTTGCTATAGTGTAAATTCCAATAGTATTAAAGCGGTTTCTACCTTCGTATCCTTTAGAATTAATTGGTCGCGATAGGCAGCTGTCAAGTTATCAGGATAAATTGTCCTATTTTAATATTACTTCTTTAACAACACTAAGAAATCAGATTGACCTCCTCGTGTTACATAAAATATTGCACTCTCTTGTAGTTTCCCCCTACCTATTACAACTACTGCAGATATGCGTCAGTAATAAAGTTCGTAAGCCAAACCGCCTTTATGCTGCAAACTTATAAGAACAATACGTCTTATTATAATCCCGTCGTACGTTGTTGTCAAACTTATAACACAGTCTCTGCGGCGCACCCTCAATTGGATATATTTATCAGTTCTCTATCAACTGTCAAAGTACGGAAGTCCCTGTTGGAAGACCCTTTATTACGAATTATGGAGGGAAACACCATGTAGCACAAAAATTAAACGAGTGATCATACCTTGAAAATAAAACAAGTGATCATACTCCCACAAGCACAAGATAGTGACTTTCCCAGTTAATAAATAATTTCAATCGTAAAATATTTAGAATCCTCTCAAAAACCTTAGCCAAGTTGAACAGCTGAAGTAGCCTACACGTCTTGTTGATGTATAGCATAAATTACTTTACCTACACAAGCTTGAATAAATAATGCAACACACAAAAAAAAAAAAACAATATAACACAGGAGAGAAACAAATCGCAAGGATTGTAGAAATGGAGGCCTTATCGCTAGAAGCTAGCGATTTCTTCCAGGCAACTTTAGGATTGCCAATTTAATATTTGATTAATTATTAAAACCAACATCTCATAAAATACAATTTAATGACTTTCTAGATGATTTTCAATAAATTACACCAAACATTCGAATTATCTCTATAATAAGTTAATTCTGTTATCAGTATTAAGATAAAGTTTTAATATTAATCAAATATTTAGGTGTATAAAAATCGTTGCTACATATCAAGAGATTAGTAGCACGAAAATTTCAGTAAGTTCGTGTACACTTGACAAAATGAGAAAGAAAACAATTTTTATTATAGTTACGGTGATTGGAACAGTTTTTTTAGCTGCTGGATTATCCGTGTTAATTTGGTGGCTTGTAACAGACTCTGATAATGTTACTGATGACTACGATGACACCACCCTTGCTCAAACTGATACGACAACAGAAGCGACCACTATTGAAGATGAAGTTGCAATAGTTCGTAAGTACAACATAAGTAATGATTAAAGTTATTAATTATTAAAGACGCAAATATATTATGAACATTAAAAAAAGTGGAACCTGCAAAAAGTAAATTATGGAATGCAGTTTGCAATTGTAAGGCAATTTTACTACAGGTTTAATTATTTTAATATTGAATCAAGAAAATGCTTCATTATAAAAATAGATTTTTATCCGTGCAGGGGCGGAGAAAGAATACTAACCTCTGCGGCCGGGGTCGATCTGTCGTAAAAGGCGACAAAACAACCCATCCTAGCTACGTGGTAGGGCCCTTAGCCCGTTTGGATGGCGACCACCTTTTGTCATAAGTATTCCGCCATAATAACTTTGTGTTGTGTTCCGGCATTAGTGACCCAAGTTCCTGTACCCTTATGGGACAGCAGCGTGTTCGCGATGCTACTGGCGTTGCAAACACCAATATGCGACGGTAACTGCTAATTTCTAAGCAGGCGGGCAGCCTATCAGCGGTCTTACAGCAATAAAAAAATTGAAAATACATAAAAATTGTTTATTAAATGTTAAACTATACAGGGTGACTTTGACAAAACCATCCAAATTTTTTTACGCACTAAACTTAAAATCATATAAAGAACCCATTTTTGCAAAAAAAAATTGTATGTCAAATTTTCACCATAAAATATTTCATATATGATCATAAATTCAATCGTACAGAATAGTGCTATGGTGCAACCTTCGTACGTTAACCTGTTATTACCTGTCTCTGTCTCTCCCGCGTAAATGAGTAGTACGTATTCGCTCGCCCGGTGCAATGCCGCCGTCTTCGGCCTTTTACTAGGTCAGATGGAGAGGTCATTGACACTCTAGCGCCGTATTATATAAATTGCGAGTTCTTTGACTTCGTGATGCTGATTACTCAACATTTTTATACTATGTGATACAAAACTAAAATACATGTTTCTCATAACTTTTACTAAAGATTCTTCTGTGTGAATTTGGACGGGTTTGTCAAAGTCACCCTGTATAATTATGTCATAATGACTGATTAAGTTAAAAAAATTATAACATGATTGCCATGTACCGATGGTGAAGGAAAACATTGTAAGAAAACCTGCATACCGACATCACTGGTGTGTGCAACCCGGTAATCCGCGTTTGACAGGCAAGGGGGAGGCACGAGCCCAACAGTGTGAAGCTGTGGGCCGCTATTATATATATACACATTTATAAAAATATACCTGTCCAATATACATAATATATCTACAGAGATATTTGTAATAATGCATAATAGTAAGTAATTTCAAAAGATTCTTCATTAAATTTAATAACAGGGTAGAGTGTTTACGAAACGGCTAATTTATGGGCTTTAATTAAAATACTCGACACGATCACTCTCGTGGTTGTGATCTCGAAATAGAATAAGCGTCAAGAATATCAAAGAAGGTTAAACCGCATCATTCGTTGATTTTGACATTCTCTTGTTTTAAAATTTTATCGAATCGAGATTTTTATGCGTAGACCAATTATTATGAATAACCCATTAATCCATTAAAAATTAAGAAAAAAATTTTTTTGGTCAAACGCTAAAAACGTTTCACGTAAAATAATATTAAAATACAATAGATACATATTTTTATTTCTAGCGCTCAGCTTGCGTACGTCCCTAGGACTCTGCACCCTTGAATACCCGGGTAAAGGCGGCCCTGAATATAACCAGTATTCTTATAACGAAAACTCCAACTCAATTTTTCGTTTTTCTTTTTTCAGTTTTAGAAGGAAGCGTAGGTGATTTACCTCAAACCGCAGCTTACACGAAAATATCAGATAGTGGTGATTTGTTTTGGTGGTTTTATCCTACAACTGATAACACTAGATCAGGAATAACTAAACCTATAGTGTTATGGCTGGATGGTATAACAGGGACACCGCCTAGTTTGCTCGCAAATTTTGGAATGTTTGGACCCTATGATTTCAATTTGAATTTACGTGAAAATTCATGGGTAGGTTGAATAGACTCTCAATCGCTCACGGCTTCACTCATAACATACATTTCTATCCCCTGTTTTAGTAGGTTAAAATTATACAAACTCACGTCCAGGTTTATTTTAACTATATAATGGTTAATCTTGAATCCTCGTGCATACTCGAATATAATATTTACAAAAACACAAAATCGATGTTTTTTTGTTTATTGAAGTGAAAAGTTCTTTAGCGGCGTTGTGCACTTTTTTGTGATGGGTAAAAAATGTTAAACTCGCGTCAGGACACGTGACCTGATTAAAAATTTGTAAGACGGAGGAAGTTCTGCTCCAGTAATACCAACCTTATTAATAATGACAATGTAACTTTTAAATGATTGCATTGCATTACTTATACATATCTATTCGAATTGCGACTTTATTACAATGAAATACAGCTGAGTTTTTGAAGTGAAAACTACTTTAGGTGCGTTGATCACTTTTTGGGTGAACAATTTTTGGTTTGTAAAGAAGTGTTAATGACCAATTTAAACTTTAATCCTTGATCATAAACACTTTTTTATAAACTGAAAAAAAAATCTAATAGCTCGACGATACAATTCACAAGTTACTTAGTTTTCACTTCTATCGGCAGTCCCCAAAGATTGCCCCGCATGTTTTTTATTGAAGTATTTTTTAAGTACATGAGCAATGAAGAATTTGTATTCTTACTTGCAAGCTAATTTACAGAAGTTACTCTCAATAAAACTATCGGTCTATGCAATTAGTATACTCAACATTCAATATTTTAAGATATTTTAATTTGGTTCATACTATGTTTCAGGTAGACGAATATAATTTATTGTTCGTGGATTCTCCAATAGGAACAGGCTTTAGTACAGTCACGAACATAAACAATATTCCGAAAACCCCCGAAGAAAACGGTAAAATCACAAACAAATTATCATTGTTAATTAATTGCAAAAGTGACTGTAAAAGTCAGATCTACTGTAAAGCCTTTTATTTAGAATTATATTAATCCGAATCGGATCTCCGAATCGTATATTATTACAGATAATTTCTTCACTTTGTTGCTTCGATCAATAATAGTACATTTGTGATCGAAGCTTTGTTGCTATCCAAGTTTCGGATTACGTAAATGATCTCTTATAATATTGTTATATTTTAATGAAATGAAGAAATTTAATTTTAGCTGCACATTTACTTTTTGTGTTGGAATCGTTTTATACAATACATGAAGAATATGGGGATACGCCTTTGTACATTTTCGGGGAAGGATATGGGTCGCAATTGGCTCTGGAACTTGTAATTGAACTGAGCAAGGTGGGTGAAAAGAATTTTATTTAAAATAGTTTTTACACTAATCAAGGTACTTACCTACTTATTTAGTAACATAAAAATATTTTTCATATTAAAAACGCTGTAGACCCAGCAAACCCTTCAAAGTAGTCGTAAATATCGTCTAATGGAGTAATAATCCTTTTGCTCCCATACCTTTCGAAACACATGAGCGTTTACCGCATGTAAAAACTTAGCTAAGCCACTTTTGTTTTTTTGGTCCCTCTGTGCTCAAGATAAAAAATGTGACAAATAGGCTTCCATCAAAATAAGCCAGCAGTAGTTAAGCCTTGCAAAGCAATGATACTGAATAGTATATCCTGTTCATTGTTCTAAAGTAAAGATTAGACAATTATATCTGGCACTGGTAATGCACATAAAAACAAGTAGTAAAAACATTGACGGGTTTGTAACTTCACATTAAAGCGATCGTTTTATAATGCTGATTTGTTTATTATTCTAGCCTCAAGACTTCAACTACAATATTCAAGGAATAATAATCGGTAACGGTATCATATCACCAGCCGTTGCCCTCACCAAGCTTGGCTTCTATCTTGAAGAACTAGGATACATTGATGCTACCGGACGCGATGCCATTGAAAATCTATCAAATGAAACAAACAGTTTAGTTAATAGTGGACAATTAGAATCTGCTTTTGATAGATTTATAACTTTAGGTGACTTCATTAATGATAAAGCTGGAGCCGTGGCCGTAAATGTAGCACATATTGTAGAAAAACTCACACGAAATTCCACTGGTACGTGCAATAAAAGTAAATTAAAGTAATTTTTACAATTTCTTTATAACTACCTGATACTTGCGACTTTGTCTGCGTTTCTTGATATACTAACAAAGTTTTTGTATATGCGAAGGAGAAAACATCAAAAAGATAGCAAATAAAAATATACTGAACAGAGCGCAAATAATGCGCGCCTGGCTCTAACTTTATCATGAGGCAGAGGTAGAAGAGATTTCCTCTCTCCTACGCATGCGCACTACACCGCTTGCCCCACTTCTTCGCGGCCAGAAAACACACATCACTGAACACGTTGTGCTTATAAAAATAATTGTTTCTTAAAACTTTAATAACTTTATATCATATGAAGTTATTGCAATATTTTTTTAGATAAGGGCCAAGTGTCTAAGAAATAAAACTAAGAAAAATTTATTGAAAGTCTATCCAGTAGTTTTGCCGTAATGCGCGCACTACTGCATATTATAATAATAGTGTTTAGAAATTAAATTTTCCATGATTAATTTTAATTTCAGATTACTTTGGTCAAAAGCAATACTTGCGAGATAAGCGTAGTATGACTGATGATCAATTATTCATGTACGAGGTTGTAGCGACTGCTCTGCGAATTCCTGCAGACATCACTTACGATAGCAACCGTGATGCTGCTATTGATGCCTTCAGGACTGCTTTTATGACACCAGCTACTGACAAAGGTATAAATTTGACAACTTTACTAAAGTATATTATTATATTATATTATTACCTACTTTTATCTTGGTACAATCTAAAGAATCATAGTTCCTTAGAAACATCTACACAACACAATCAGTTCCTTCCAAAAGGTCCTCTTAACCGAAACCAAGCATAAATTAAGCAAATTAAGTAAGATTCTCTACGTATATATAAAGTTTTGATTGTTAGATATTCCGTCTAATAACTACGCAGTCAATGCATTCGAAACTAACCCAGACTCTAATCATGCTTCAGAATACGGGGTTTATTATGTACAGAGAATAACTATAGGCGACTGTACTAATTCTAGATTTTTTTTCAGTTGAATATATTCTTCAAAACACAAATCTAACAGTCACAATTTACAATGGGAACTTGGATGCTGTTTCTAATACACCAGGTAATACTATAAATTCTATATATTAATAAATTTTTTTTCTTTTTTATACTGTATTATCCCAGGGGCGGGAAAAAATACTGACCTCTGCGGCCGGGATCGGGCTGTCGTAAAAGGCGACAAAACAACCCACCCTAGTTACGTGGTAGGGCCCCAAGGTCATCTGGATGGCGACCGACCACCTTTGGCCTTAAGTATGCCACCATAATAACTTTATGTAGTTTCGGCATTAGTGAACCAAGTTCCTGTACCCTTATGGCAGCGTGTTCGCGATGCCACTGGCATTGCAAACACCCATAGGCGACGGTAACTGATAAATTCTAAGTGGGCCGTCACCCTGTCTGCTGTCCTACAAAGTTAAAAAAAATGCGCTTATTTTTGCATCCTCTCCTTCCTCCTTCTCTTGACTAAAGAACACAAATAAAGTAACTGCTCTAGCGCTCCGTGAAAAAGCAATCTGATTGATGATTTTATTCCCTAAAAGTAAAACCGGCATTAGGGGACCCCTCAGGGTAAATATGAGGAGGCCCCATTCATATAATAACATTCGCTGAAACAACATAGCTAAAGTTTTTAATACACATTATCAAGTAACTGAGTTTTGTTCTTTAATAGGTCAACTGGAATGGGTGAACAACCTTCAGTGGATTGGACAAAATGAATTTCTAAGTAGTCCTCGATTACCGTTGGTAGTTAACAGACAAATGGAGGGATACTATCGTGAAACTGAAAGATTGCAGTTTTATTGGATGAATGCCGCTGGATTATCAGTAATTATAATATCTTTTTCTTTCTTTTAATCGATTATCGAAGGACTAAAGCTAGATTGAGTGGACACGTCACCGCTTTGAATATGATAAATACCAACCGCTATGCGCTGTTAAAATCTCGATGGGAATACAATTTTAAATATTACCAAAATCTTTAATTTGTTTTAACGCCTTATAGATAAAATATTTAAAACTCGTGCGTCCGTTGATATGATTTTTAGGTCTTAATTATTCTTATTTCCTCGTTCATACATTTAAAACATAGGTATTCATTAGCCACCTAAACATCAAGCAAGACCTTGATGTGTGCATTTCTATTCGAAGCCTATTTCTATTCTAGGTGAGATAGCAAACATCAATCACGCAATGCGTAAATTTTATAGTGGTTGAATAATTTACTTTCTGAATATAATAGAATCGTTAAGTGTATCTTAACTATATACAAAAATATGATCCAAAATCAGAGTCGTGTTTGGGTTTTTAAAATAAATGCAGTTAGCATTTTAGTTCTTCGAGATAAAATCGTTAAGTAAAGGCGAATAATATACCTTGTATTAATAAAAATATTCTTGCAGGTACCCCTGGATAGTCCTGTTGCAATGCGACGTGTTATACAACGAATAATGAATTAAATAAATACATAGTTTTTCGATATTCTGTTTTTTTAAAGTTTCATAAAAATATATTTAATCTATATCCTGAATTCTACATCATGCAAACGGTGTCATTTAATTCGTCTGAATTTAATTGATGCCGATATGTAGTATAATTGAATTACGAGTAGCATATATTGTTAATTTCGTCATCCTCGAGGGCAAAACGCCGCAAGCATGGCACGGAAGTATAGTGGTGCTGTTCTTCAAAAAGGGCGACAAAACCCTTTTGAAGAACTTTAGACCGATATCACTTCTGAGCCATGTTTACAAGCTATTTTCAAGGGTCATCACGAATCGTCTCGCACGCAGGTTTGACGACTTTCAGCCTCCCGAAGAAGCCGGATTCCAAAAAGGCTTTAGCACCATAGACCACATACATACGCTGCGACAGGTTATACAGAAAACGGAGGAGTATAACCAGCCACTATGCTTGGCGTTCGTGGACTATGAGAAAGCCTTTGATTCGATCGAGACCTGGGCGGTGCTTCAGTCTCTCCAGAGGTGCCACATTGATTATCGATATATCAAAGCGTTGAAGTATTTGTATGAAAACGCCACCATGTCAGTCCGTCTCCAGGATCGGAACTCGAGGCCTATCCGACTGCAGCGGGGAGTCAGACAAGGCAATGTCATATCGCCGAAGCTGTTCTCCGCTGCGTTGGAAGATGTCTTCAAGCTTCTAGACTGGAATGGACTGGGCATCAACATCAACGGCGAGTACATCACTCACCTTCGATTCGCAGATGATATTGTAATCATGGCTGAGACCATGGAAGACTTAAGCCATATGCTCGATAGCCTCAATACAGCTTCCCAAGAAGTAGGTCTCAAAATGAACATGGATAAGACGAAGATCATGTCTAATGCCCATGTCGCACCTACCCCCGTAACAGTTGGGAACTGTACTCTCGAAATTGTTGACGAGTACGTCTACTTGGGTCAAACGATCCAGTTAGGCAGGTCCAATTTCGCGAAAGAGATCACTCGTCGAATCCAACTCGGATGGGCAGCGTTCGAGAAGCTCCGTAAAATATTTTCGTCCCAAATACCGCAGTGTCTCAAGACGAAGAATTTTAACCAACGTGTGTTGCCAGTGATGACTTACGGAACGCAGACGTGGTCACTAACTATGGGCCTTATGAGAAAGCTCATGGTCGCTCAGAGGGCAATGGAAAGGGCTATGCTCAGAGTTTCCCTGCGAGATCGAATTAGAAATGAGGAGATTCGCAGGAGAACCAAAGTCACCGACATAGCCCGGATGATTGCAAAACTGAAGTGGCAGTGGGCTGGGCACATAGCGCGAAGGACAGATGGCCGTTGGGGCAGAAAAGTCCTCGAATGGCGACCGCGTGCTGGAAGACGCAATGTTGGTAGGCCCCCCCAAGATGGACCGATGATCTGGTCAAGATCGCCGGAATAGGTTGGATGAGGGCAGCTCAGGACCGATCGTCGTGGAGATCTTTGGGGGAGGCCTTTGTCCAGCAGTGGGCGTCTTCCGGCTGAAACGATGATGATGATGTTATTACATTGTTGTTATATTAGGTAGTGAAGAAAACAGAAAAAATAGACCTGAGAACCATATTTCAGAGTAAGACAATAGAGATAACTAGAAACATGATTTTTTGAGACTTACTTTAGTTAAGTACTTAGTAAATTGTCTTTATAAAAGGTAATTTTGTGTTGGTATGTAGCACATGTACCTTGTTTTCCAATTACAGAGCATAATACGACTCAGTGGCACACAATGCCGAATTATGCGGTTAATTGGAACGTGAATTAGTTTTCAAATGCACCAGCAGAGTGCGCTAAGTTCAGTGTTGAAAAAAAAATAGATAAAATATAGATTCGAATTCTAAAATGAAATTGCATTCACATTATGCGTTTTAATGCTATAATTGGAAAACAAGGGTAATCTCTCGAAAACATACGGACTAACATCTGTGTTTTATAAATCTATAAAACCAAATCATGTGTATTTTATAAAAGCGCAAGTGTTTTTAAATCGTTTTTTTAATGGCGACAATGCTTAAGGTACTGATTTGCCAAGGTCCAAGTGTGAAAAGCCTAGTGATGATGGTAAACAACAATAATATATTAAGTTTTATACAGATTGTTTGCTTACTTGTAAAAATTCACATCTACATAATTTGTACATTTAATGTATAAAATATTAATTACAACAATTAGAAAACTTTCAAATTACTTAAACCTGAACTGATGATTACTATGACTTACATATTCTTTAAATATATATTGCGACGCCACTTTTTATCTGTGCACGGGAGAAGAAAGAACACTGACCTCTGCGGCCGGGGTCGGCCTGTCGTAAAAGGCGACAAAACAACCCACCCTAGCTACGTGGTGCCTTAGGCCCGTCTGGATAGCAACCACCTTTGGTCCTATGTATTCTGCCATAATAACTTTGTGTTGTGTTCCGGCATTAGTGACCCAAGTTTCTGTACCCTTATGGGACAGCAGCGTATTCACGATGCCACTGGCGTTGCAAACACCCCTAAGCGACGGTAACTGCTAAATACTAAGTGGGCCGTCAGGCTGTCTGTTGTCCTACAGCAATAAAAAAACTATGACATAATTATATATGAATATCATTAGAAGATAAAAAATATAGAATATTTATAAAACATTATATGAACTAAACTAGGTAGGTAATACAGAGGTCCTATAGAGGGGTAGAAATTTTCTGGCAAAATCGTAGTTTATATAGATTTATTGCTTTAAATATACTTAAGAAATGAGGGAGGCAGTCATACTTTTATTTCATTAATCATACTTTCATTAATAATTAAAAAGTTATGTCAATATTTATTTATATGGTAGTATAAATAGCTTTTTGCAGTCCCCAGGTTCTTATAATTTACTGGTAAAATTTTCTTTCGTTTCAAAATCTCCGTTTATAACCTGTTATTTTCACACACACATACTATGACACTGGCAAAATCAATGCCAAAAGCGTTGGAGTCAATTAATTAAAAACAGTCAGTCATTAATGTAATGTTTACATTTTTTAAAACAAAATACAACTTACCATTGTGATTTTAATTTTCAATATTAATTTTTATATAGTATTATGACAATTAGGAATTTCCTGTAACTATAAAAGATCATAATAGCCTATAAAAATCATAATATCCTTGGGTCACTATAAAATACATGTTTATGTATAAATATATTATATAACGGATTTTCGTGTTTAATTAGTACTATCTATACGTTGTAAATAAATATTTATTTTGCCTTGAAGGAGCCTTACAAGTATGAATAAATTAATATGCAGAATATGTTTAGAAGAAGGTGTTCTCTCGTCAGTGTTTACAAAGAATTTTGATACTTCTTTCAATGATATGATAGAATACTGCTGCAATGTTACGGTAAGTAATAACTCATACCCTTAGAATGGGAAAATTCTAACATATTATGAATAATTTTTGTTGTTCCTATACGTAAAAATAGTAAATATCTAGGGGATAATTTTTTAGAAACTAAGAACCTATTCTATTTTAAAAAATCTGTTAGAGATTTTTTTATAAATTGAATATTTTTTAAAGAACACAAAAAAAATTGCTTTTGTTATTAGAGTGGCTATCATCCCTTATAACCAGGTCTTGAAAAATTCATAGGTTTCAATGCTTTTTAATACTTTTGAAAAAGAAATACACTCCAAATATTTAAGTTACGGTTTTTTTCTGAAATAGTTGTATTTTGTATTCTGGATACTTTATATTCATGTTTGGCCTTAAACCACTTAACGTTGAAGTATTTTTAAAATATACCCTTTTAAAGTCAAAATAAATATTTTTAACATTTCTCATATTTTAATATATTTTATATATTTTTTTAGATAAAAAAAGATGATGGTCTCCCAGAACTAGTATGCAGTAATTGTGTGTATAAATTAGGTGTCGCCTATCATTTCAAGAAAACATGTGAGAGTGCAGATATCAAATTGAGGCAATATTTAGGAATTGGTGTACCAATCAAGTAATTCCATGACTTATTTTATTAAATGATTTTTCCTGCTGATAATCATTATCAGCTAAAAGTAAAACTTCTGCTTCACTGTTTAGGGACAGACAGACAAGACATGTCTTACTTTTTCTTCTTTCCTTTCTTTTTTTCTGGTCTTTAATATCTCTGGAAGTATAACTATACTATTGTAATATACATAATTTTGTCTGTCATTAATATCAGGGGTGGTATGATTAGACTTGACAATAATCTTTCCCTGACTCAGGAAGAGTGTGGTGTAAAATGGACTCGGCGACTGGAATGATGTACAACTTTTTACTGCCTACTAAAAACTCCACTGCTCTCTTATATATTAGTGCTTGGGCACAACACAGCGGACAAACTGGCCGCCCAATTTTAACATATATTAAATAAATGAACAATCTATAAGAGACATATCCCTTAACAATAAATTTTCAAACTGTACTGATATTTAAATGAAGTTGAGGATTGCAGGAAGACTATGGTTCTGCAAAGCAAGATCGTGTGAAGAAAGGTTATTGGGAGTGGCCTTTGACAGAAAGTAAACAGACACTGTCAAGTACTTGGAAAATTTGTTTTTATAATCATAAACTTAACCTGCACAAGTGTGAATAATGCATGTTATTATAATATTCAAATAAATAAAATCATATTTATTTAAGATACAGAAATTTGTAACATTATATATGATTTTTCTGTTATTGCAGAACAAATGATGCAGCTATTATGACTGACCCTGTGAGTATATATATCATTACAGAATAAATCCCCTAAACATGTAAAATATACACAATGAGACTGAAATATTTTACAAATAATTTTTTTTCTGGACTTTTATTGTATTTCATTGGCTTTGGATTAGCTGGACACTATTGCAAGACCTAGTATAATATGTAATAATTATTTAATGTATGTATTACAGGTTCTACCTCAAACAATAATTAAAAAATGGTGAGTTCAATTCTATCATATGTTCATTTGTTATTAAAAGCCACATAGGGCTTACTTTTGCTATAATAACATAATGAATACTTTTTCTTTTTCACTTAATGGATTTGTTTGCTATACAAGATTGAGATACAATACACTATGCCAGTAGAAATGAAAAACAGTGGCAAGACGACTTGTTTATACATAGTTGTTTCACCAAAAAATATCTTTCATATTAAGCTTATGCAGAATTTTGAAGGAATATAGTGAATTATTTTTGTGTTGAAGTAAATCATTGAACTATTAACATTCAAAATCATTTTTACTATAAGTCTAATTTCAAAAGTTTATGGAATAGAGTTATATTCCTCCATGATAGTCAGCTTGTATTTTTAAAATGATTGCAGTAAGTGTAAACCACCCCAGAAACATTCTTCTTCATATAAAAGGAAACCTGAATCAGAGAAGTTAAAGCGAGGACCCAAACCAAAACAAAAAGAAATACACGCATGCTATGAATGTAATAAGCAATTTAGATGTCAGGCTCAACTCGAAATGCATATAAGGTCAGCCATAACGTTTTTAAGGGATTATTTAAAAAAATTATGTTTAAGACCCTGTGTCATTTATTTGTGAAGCTTAATGTTACATTCATTCATTGTGATTCTAATTCTAAACTTAAATTTTAACATTTGAGCACGAAATTGAAAACACTGATTTCAGAACACACACGGGGGACAAGCCATTTGTGTGCAAATATTGTCCTAGGAGGTTCACTCAGAAACACAATCTGACCATTCACGTTAGAATTCACACAGGCGAGAAACCTTTTCAATGTGACGTTTGCAGGTAAAGGTTCCTTTACTAATATTACTTGTTACGAGACCTGAATAAGGTTTACTCAGCTAATATTATAGTTTGAATTAACAACACTTACTGCACAGTGGTCATGACACTGCTCGTACAGTGGTCAAAATATTTGTATTATACAGATGGTTTATTTTAATTTGGGTATATGTCAGTCAATTATATGTTTGAGGAAAAAAATCTATCCATGGAGAGACAGAGTAAGAATAGTAACTTCTGCGTCTGGGGTCATCCGGTCGTTGATGGCGACTAAAAACCCAGGTTAAGTGGTATCACTTAGCCCAAAGGGTCGTTTGGAGTCCTCCGTATGGAGAACTCCAATCGCGACTGAATGGGAACCACACCTGGTATTTAAATATATTTACTGCCATAGAAACCTTGCGTTGGGTTCCGGTACAAGTAACCAGGTTCCAGTATAACTACGCCAATGGCAGTGTGTTAACGGTGTCCCTGGTGTTGCAAACATCCATAGGCGACGGTAGCTACTAAATTAAGTGTCCCGTCAGCCTGTGTGCTGTCCTAAAGCAAAAAAAAGCCCTGCAATACAGCCGTGACCTATTTAAAGTACCACAGATGCTGCTGTGGGATTACGTTATTAGCAATATTAGAAGAAGCTCCATTTTCATGTTTTGTTATGTACCGGTATAACTACACCAATGGCACGGTGAACGGTGTCCCTGGTGTTGCAAACATCCATACGCGACGGTAGCTACTAAATTAAGTGTCCCATCAGCCTGTGTGCTGTCCTAAAGCAAAAAAAAGCCCTGCAATACAAGCCGTGACCTATTTAAAGTACCACAGATGCTGCTGTGGGATTACGTTATTAAGAATATTAGAAGAAGCTCCATTTTCATGTTTTGTTATGTAAATATGCCTTAAATGCTTTAATGTATGTGTTGCAGCAAAACATTTACCGCTCAAGGAAATCTAAATGCTCATCTGAAAATACACACCGGCCAGCGGGATCATGTAAGTATTAGTACCATATTCCATATATAAGTTTGTACTTTATACTTGTTGGCTAACGGTGGATTTCTTGTCCGTGCAGATGCAGAGTAAGTATACTGACACTAGCTGCGGTCTACTATGTCATAAAAGGCGACGAAACAATCCTAGCTAAATGTTAAGGACCCTAGTGATGGATGGCGAGCACCCCTGGTCTATAAGTATGCCACCATAATAACCTTGTGTTGAGTTACACATTAGTGGCTCTGGTTTCAGTGCCCTATGCGGACAGCAGCGTGTTCGCGATCCCCTGGCGTCGCAAACATCCATAGGCGACGGTAACTGCTTACTATTAAGTGGGCTGTCAGTCTGTCTGCTATTGAACAGCAATAAAAAAAATTATATGTATTATCTTTGTTGGTCTATTACTGAACTCATTCCTAACAAAATACATTTAAATTTCAGGTATGTTCAATATGTAATAAATCATTCATAACATCCAGCGAGTTAACAAGACACATGAACAAACATAGAGGCGTCAGAAATTTCAAATGTGATCTTTGTTCAGCATCCTACGTACATTTGAGAGACTTGGTAAATTTATCAAACTACATATACTGATTTCAGTAGGTAATAAAGTAAGCGCTGGTTTTTTAGAACATATATGAAACTAGCTGACTTGGCAAACATTGTTTTGGCATATAAATTCTTGGTGCGCATCTACATCTGAAAATCAGTAATTATGTGCAATTTCAAGTCAATTGTGTGTATAGTTTGAGATTTCAAGATAAGTAATTCTCTTATTAGATTAAATTTACAATCTTACATTTATGTTTCAAACTGGATGTTGTTGAAAGCGATACATTGTTGCAGACAACAGCAACAGTAAATCTCATATAGTGTTTTCAGTCATCAATTTGATTTATACCAATCAAATTGAAAACTGACAGCCAATCACTGCCTCAAATTAAACAATAAATACTAAGTAATCAACAGAAGCTTGTTTCATACTGCTACTTACAACTAATATGCCTATCTATCTATAGTTTTTTTAACCTTGACCACTGAATAATATGTGAATTCTCTTTCAGAAAAGACACAAAATAAAGAAACATCAGATATCATTAAATTCACAGTCAAAGGTGAATACTGAAAATCATAATAGAAATATTATAGATGTTATTGGAGTTGACGTAGAAAAGGACACTCGAACAATGCCAGGAAATTCACATATGATGCCACAACTTATAGAGAAGCCCGAAAATGTACCAATATATGAAAAAGAGAATAAAAACATATTCCCCCAATATACTAGACAACCCATACATAATCATCACATATGTACAATGTGCGGGGAGGGCTTTGATTATATTACTGCTTTGGCACACCATTATTTACATAATCATAAAAGTTTGGAATATGTACATACCAAGGATTTTAATTTATCAATATAAACTTATGAGCCAATTTGTTTTTATTTTAATTATAAAATGTCAAGTGTTATCAGCCCATAGCATACCCCTGCTGAACTATAATCTCCCTCATAGAGGAATAGACATTATTCCCTCTATACTTGTCATTTGTTTTCCTACACCATAGGTACTTGGCAATTATTAAGCAATAAAACTGCCTATATGGCGTATCCCATTGTGGTAATTGAACCTTGAGCTACTAAGGATGGAGGAGCTGATGAACCCACCGAGGCTACTGATATCAGGCCAGCAGGGACTAAACTCTATCTATATAAAATAAATCATCGAACAATTTCATCATTCCCAGTCATAATTTTCTAACAAATCACCTGACACCCAAATTGCCTTGCATGCCTATTATGTCAATGAGCCACAGACGACTCTTATCTTAGTTCATAACAAATGATTGGAATTTACACTGCTATGGAAAGTAATATTCTTTAATTTGTTAATAATCTACTAAAAATTATGAATACAGAAAAACCTGGATTAATTTTTCAAAAGCTCTAAATCAAATAACACCAAAAGTTTTATTTATATAAAATTTTAAGTGTTTAATTGGAAATTATTAAACTGAACTATGTGGTAGAGCCCCAAGCCCATCTGGACTATGTGGTAGGGCTCCAAGCCTGTCTGGATGTCGACCACCTTTAAGGTGAACGCACACATATATCCGAGCCGAACGAAACGAATTTTACAATACTGTATATGAAACCTCGCACACTTCCCCGCGTCGAATCGTCCAAATCTGGAAGAACCCCAGAAATCCTAGACGAATTCGGATGACGTCATCAGATTCGGCGCGGCTTATGCGGTCGACTCGACCGATGCACTCGCATTCTATCAGTTGTGTATGACAGAGCAAGGAGCGAGTACTATTTCTGCATTACAGTCGTAAAGAAAATAGAAACGAATTCTTCGACGTGGTCAATTCTTTCGGCACAGTCGATTCTTCTGGTGCGGATATGTTTGCGAGGCCTCCTTGACTTCGATTAGTTCGGATCGGAAAAGTGTGCGTTCACCTTTAGTCTTAAGTATACTGCCATAATAAATTTATGTTGTGTTCGGCCATTAGTGACCCAAGTTCCTGTAACCCTTATGGGACAGCAGCATGTTTTCGATACACTGGCATTGCAAACACCTATAGGTGACAGTAACTGCTAAATTCAAGTGGGACGTCAGCTTGTCTGCTGTCCTATAGCAATAAAAAAAACGGGTAGATATTTGGTGCTCCAGAGTATTTCAATAAAGACTGATTCATAAATTAAGTTATTTTATTCAGAAATTATATTATACAACAATTATTTTCACTAACCACTAATGCTTTCTGTATTTATCGAACTGGTACCCATGGTTCAAGGATGTCTCCAATCTTCTTTCTCTCTGAAAAGGTAAGTTACCAGTTTATAATAAATTTGAAATACATGTATCAAAATATATTAAAATATTTTTTTACAATAGCAGTTAAGACTCCATATCAATTGTAATAAATTCCTATTCTTAATTTTGGCTTCCTAGAGCTGCTACCTATTAGTTATCAAGATCCTTAGGGGAATTAATTTTCAGTCAGGGTCAGAGACATGCAAAAGCATATGCCTGCTCCCATGCATCAGACAGCAAAGGAACACTGGGTTGGTTTTAGTGGGTGTACCAGTGACAGCAATTTCCTTATAAACTATGGTGTGCACAAGCACATCATACAAGAGTCCCACATTACTCCACCAAAAGTTAAAAAAGGGGAACTAATTTATTATCCTTAAAAGTCCCTGACTATTAAAGGATTAAGTAGATACTTCTTTTTAAAGCTAGGGGTCTTCTTTATTGGGAATAGGTCAAGTCAGTTTTATCTGTGCAGGGGTGGAGAAAGAATACTGATGTCTGCAGCCGCGGTCGGCCTGTCTAAAAAGGCAACAAAACAACCCACCTTAGTTAAGTGTTAGAACCCAAGCCCGTCTAGATGGTGACCACCTTTGGTCTTAAGTATGCTGCCATAATAACTTTATGTTGTGTTGCGGCATTAGTGAAAAGTTCCTGTACCCTTATGGGGTAGCAGCACATGGCATAGGTGACGGTAACAGCTAAATTCTAAACAGGCCATCAGCCTGTCTGCTGTACTACAGCAATAAAAAAATATAAAATCAACTTTGGCATTTATTATACATTGTTTTCTTGTGGATCTGCTTAGATCTGAAAATAACTATATTTATACCTAAATGTTCATATGTAACCTAAATTGAATATTTGTAGAGAGATGTATCTCAAAAACAAACTACAGTCCACACTATTACTATCAACTAATAAAAGGATGGCCTTTTTATCATTAAATTTAAAACTAAATTTTTTGAGCTTAAATTTTAAAATAAAATGTATTTGCTGTTAATATGTACATTTCTGATATTGGGTGAATTAATAAGTATTTAAAAATATAGCAGACCTGGTGTAGGGAAATCTTCAGGGTGTAATTCTATATAATGTCTGTATACCGCATCCTTTTCAGCGAAATACTCCTCCCGTTTCTTAGTAACATACATTAAAATACCACTAAGGCCGCCAGCCAGTAAAATATGTTTTTGAATACCTGAAAATCATAGTCTTTAATTTAAATCATAATTTTAACATAACAATAACAATTTTGTTTGTTATTATATAACTTACCACTGAAAGGTGGGCGCCTGGTTTGGTAATTTATAAATGCACCGGCTCCAACCCCTAAGGCGGTTCCGATTATTTGAGGCCAGTACAGATTCAGAAACGGTTTTTTCCTGTCTTGATCTCCTAGTTTCAGGAGTTCAATTGCAGACATTTGAGAGGACATTATTATTAATTCAAGAAGTCGAAGGAACGAAAATGTTTCGATGTGAGCAAAAGCTATCAGCTGAGCTGACAGTTATTTGACATTAATAATGTCAAATGTAAAATAACTGCGACATCCATCCATCTCACCTGGCTAGACCTTGGCAAATCAGTGCCAAAAGCATTGTCGCCATTAAAAAAAAAGTTTCGAATCGGTAAAAATATTGGTCGAAAAAAAATCGTATTATAAAAGAAATATATTTTTTGTGAATTTTTTCCTATAACTTTTCTTTCAATTTTTTTTTATTCAACTAATATTTTCGCCGTAATATCAAACATTTTAACTATTCATTTTGCAACTATGACGCTAGCTATTATTTATAATTTTTAATGCTGTTATTTTGGTAGGGAATTTCAGGGATTTTTGACTAAAGATGTAGGGTTAATATTTTCGAGCGTTGGCAACACTAGGGTTAATGGAAATGGAATATCTATTATTTTCATATTTTTTATTTTAGGTTAATTAAAAACATTTTTAACAAATATTTATTAATTTCTAAGTATTATTACTAATCTTATAATTATTTATTAGTACTGTCCTCAGGATTACAGATCACCGCATTTCACCCCATTTTTTTTTTCACCATTAAATTAATTACTTTATTTAATCTACTCATTCTACTCGGACATTGACAAAAATAAATGCCAAAGGCGTTGAAGTTGAAGCCACACCTTCAAAAACTGAACTGAACTAACTAAAGATAGGTTATATTTTTGTTTTCATATTAAATTATTAATAATTTACGTCTTACATGTCGCTTACATAAATTTGCAGATCCTAATATTCTGAGAATAGACTACTTAACATAGTACATTTCACAATGGTAAATGATCGTTTATTTTATTTAAGTTGTGTTCCACGCCTTGCATATTTACTTCTGTATTTTTATTGCCTGCATCATAAATAAATGTTTCAGGGCAAACAACGAAAAACAAGGAAAATAGTGGAGAGAAAATTTGCTAAAATGAAGAAATTAATCAATCCGAAAGATAGTAGGATAAAGCCGGCTGAAAGAGTACCTGCAAAAAAGAAGCCAACTGATCCACATGAGTTAAAGATACGAGAAGTGCCTCAGAATAGTTCAGCTCTCTTCTTTCAATATAACACACAGCTGGGACCACCTTATCATATTTTAATTGATACTAATTTTATTAATTTCTCGATTAAGAATAAATTAGATATTGTGCAAAATATGATGGATTGCTTATATGCTAAATGTATCCCATACATTACAGACTGTGTTCTTGGAGAGTTAGAAAAGCTAGGTAGAAAGTATAGAGTTGCATTAAGGATAATTAAAGATCCTAGATTTGAGCGTATAACATGTATGCACAAGGGAACATATGCTGATGATTGTATTGTCCAAAGAGTGACTCAACACAAGTGTTATATTGTAGCCACTAATGATAAAGACTTGAAAAGGAGAATCAGGAAAATACCAGGTGTACCTATAATGTATGTTGCACAACATAAATATACTATTGAGAGGATGCCAGATGCCTATGGTGCCCCTAAAGGAGCTATTTAGTAATAAATATATTTTATAATACATAATTACTTCTATTTATTTTTAAATTAAGTCCCATACATTTTAGCATGGATATAGTGTAGTATATACTTTTGGTCTCTAATTCTGTTACCATTTATTATTTGGAGATCTGGATAATCCAACATGCACAGGGCTTTCAGTGTTAATAACATCAAAGTTGCCACTAGTGCTGTTATATAGTGAAACTTATGATTTTCTGTGAAATTTTTAAACTAATAAGCTTAAGAAACAGTAACTTGTTTGAGCCTTGTCCATTATTCAGCTAAGTGCACCAGTTTGCAAGTGAGGCTAAATTGGGCCCTGAGATATGATGCCCTCTACACTTACACCAAAGCATAGCACTTTCAGTGCAACTGTATCCTAATATTTGTACAAACAAATTTAGTAGTAGCTTAAATATGGTACTATAATACAATGTTACACTTAAAAGATAGCCACCTTAATGACTCATCAGATGAATTCTATGTATTTTCCGTTGAGTAACGTTTTACTTGATATGATTGTTCAATAAAAATTGTATTAAAACATTGTTACATACATCCCTTAACCTTAATCTCCACACAATTTTAATTTTCATGCTGTAGGGCTGTCCCTAGCTAATCGAGAACTGGGAGGTAATTGGTAAAGCTAAAAATGTGTAAACTCATTTATTGATTACATATTTTTACAAGTCATAGGTAGTATGTCATAAGATTAGTAGTTAAAATATAAACATGACATTAACTTTATAAAATTCTTCCAGGCTATAAAAGGTGTGCTCGATAGGCCATTTCTTAAGCCGAGATTTAAAAGAATATAAACTATGGGCTGCTCTTATTTGTGCCAGGAATTTATTAAATATTTTATGGCCCATAACATGCATCTGTTGGACTTCTCAAGACGGCGCGGCAAAGGAGCAATCTATATCTATTACGAGTTGCATACTCATGAACGTCAGTGCTTTTTATATAAGTCACTGTTCTCCTGTATGTATAGGGCAACCTGGTATATTAGTATACAAGGCAGGGTAGATACTTCCTAGGTACTTCTTTTATTTGATATTTGATTTTTACTTCACTGGTTGGTTGTTAGTCAGTCTTGGCACACATTTCTTTTTTTTTAAGTTCATCAAATTGTGCATTTCAGGATAAAATTAGATAACAGGTTAGGCACATACTGATAATAATATAAAAATTATAAAAAAAAAACAAATTATGTACATAAAGTGTTGTATATATGTAATTGATTATAAACATTTAGAAACACCAGTATACTTTTATCACTTAACGTGTCCTGTCCTTAAATGGTAAGCACATAAAAATGCTATATAGTTGAATTCATTGCACTTGGCGAACCAACCACATCAATGATTTCACCAGGGATGGGTTTTGTATCATTGTCTGCATTCGTACTGCAGATAGATGGTGGTATTGTGAGGGTCTGAAACAAAACAATTTAGCCCATTATTAAATGCACACAAAACAAAACAACAATTTAGCCCATTATTAAATGCACAAAAACTAGATTATCCACATGAGAAAATAAATTTAGACACATTAAAGTATTTATATTTACAAAAATGATATTGATGAAAACACGTTAAAAATTTACAAAATTCTGAGTATGTTACAAGGTGGAATCTCAATTTTAAAATATAATATCGAAAACTAGTCGGCAATGACTATATGGAGTAAAAATAATTATGAAGCAACCAAAAAGCATTTACGCTCAGTGTAAAATTTAAACAATAATAAAAATGTAAATAAAAAGTAAATTTAAAAAGACCTGAGGAATCCTTACAAACACGTTATCGGGAACTCAAGTAGGGAATATTTATAAAATACAGTTCTGCGGACATCCATTAATTACGTGAGCTATTTTTCGATCAGTTTAGACTCCTCCCCTCCCTTAGGTGAGATTTGCCTGGACCCCCCCCCCCCCCTTACGTGAGATTGGTGCTAAAATTATTTTAAAGTAAATTTAATTTTACTATCCGGGAAAATAATAAACCGTTCAGGTATACTATAGTTAATTTATTTAAATTAAATAAAATTCAAAGTAAAAACAGATAAAAACATATTTTTAATATCTGTAATAATATTTTATATTTTTTGAAGGTGAGGTGAGATTTTCGATTATCCCCCCCTCGGTTTAAATGAGATTTGGTGAGATTTCATTGTAATATAATTTTAGATCAGATCATCATCATCAGATTTATTGTAATATAATTTTAGGGTTACCTTTCCCGGATTAAGCGCTTCATACTGATGTCTGAGCGCTTGCAGTTCAAACTCACAAGAAGCAAGTGCATTTCTGAGATCGAGGGCCAGTGCTATGTCTGACCTCAGTTCATTGAAACACTTGCATATCGGCTCTATTGGCACTGGAGCCACATCTGAAATTATCAATAATTATACACATTTGCAGTAGCACATAAAATATCATATGCAATTTAAGTACAGAAAAAAAAAACATTACAGTTTATTATAAACTATAGTTATTTCAAAACTGAAATATGTTAGGGTACAGTGGACCGTCATTTTACTGAAAAGTAATCCCTTCTAGTCAGTCTGTCTGCTCAGTCTCAGAGGCAGAGTAAGATACTGACTCCTGCGGCCGGTGACAAAAAAACCCCAGCTAGGCAGGACTCCAAGCCTGCCTGGATGGCACCTACCCCTGATCTCTAAACATAAGTGACCGCCTTAAGTGACTCAGATTCCAGCACTTCTATGCTATGGACAGCATCATGTTAGCGGTGCCCCTAGCATTACAAACATTCATAAACAATGATAAGGGCTTATTATCAAGAGGGACATCAGCCTGTCTGCTGTTTTACAACAATAAAATATAAAAAAGTGTTTTACATAAAAATCCCAAATATTATTCTGTAATTAAAATAACTTAAAAAAACCTTTTGCTAAATTTTTATAATTTTATTAAGATATACTATTACATATAAATAAATGGTTATGGTTTTTGACAGTAAACACCAAGTTAGTGGTAATTTATTTTTCATACTAATTATTTTACCTATATTGAGTAGGCGAAGTTCATGGTCGATAGCTTTGGCGCGACGCTGGCCTACGCTGGGCGGCAGCTTCATCCGCTGCGAGCGTGGGTAGGCGCCCGATCCACGTGCTTCAGGGAATTTAATTCCCGAACATTCCACACTCTGAACACATATGATGAAATTTAAGAATAAAATATAGACATGAACAAAATTTAAATCTTAAAATAAAAATAATAAATAAATACTGAAAGTTATATGTTAGATGCAGAGCTCTGCTATAATATTTATAGTAATTAGGATAGTAAATTGTAAGTTCAAAAAATTACAGCCTTTGTGAATCAGCAACATGCACTTTTTTAATTTTAATTACTTAGGGGTCAATTTTATGCCATTTTTAATATAAAGTTACTGCAGGGTCAGTAGCTTAGCGTGGGTATTAGCCGCCCGGGGCGGAAAAAATTTTGTCGCCCTCTTACGTAAGTTTTTCAATTTATAAAACAATATACAATAATTCTAAAGACATGAATAAATTGCTGCTCATTTCAATCGGTCCAAATCGTAGGTGCAGAAAAATATGGTAAAAATATTTACAATATATTATTACTATTTATTGTGAAATTTTGCCGGCCCCTAAAAAGTGCCGCCCTGGGCGGGCCGCCCCCACTACACTACGCCACTGTGCAGGGTACTTTTTTTTTTTTTGAAGAGGCCAGACAGCGTGTTAGCGCTAGTTGGAACCGCGGCCTGTCTAGATCGTCGCGCGGCCTCGGCAATCGAGGGATGGTTCTAGTGGGTATATCTGCGACGTGTGTCTACTAGAGAAGGGGATGTACCCCTCACAGGGGATCTCGTACCACTACGTTCGGTGTGCCTTAGGCCTTTCTACCTCCCAAAACATTTTTAATATTGAAAAAGTAATGGATGGATTGAGGAAGTAATGGACTTACCACACTCTCAACAGCCCGAATCGGCCTTTGTTGGGAGGTTAATTTCTTCTTATGTATTTTCCGATCGTGCCTCCGAGCAATATTAGCTGTAACGGTGGATTGTGCACATTCATTATTATTTGCAACTTGAACAGGTGCAGCTGTACCACTATCTGCTCTTGATATTAATTTCTGAAGATCTTGAGTCTTCCTTTCTCTTTCACGCTTCCTAGCTTCAATTTTCTTTAACTCCGTAAGCAACATTTGTTCTTCGTCAATCTAAACAAAGAATGAATAAATAATATGAGGAAGTTTGCCAGACAAATGTTGAAAATTACTTTAAACTTTCTCATTAACGGTTTCTATTTGCAATCAAATTTATACAATAACTGTTTATATAACAATTGAAAAAAGTTCAAATATCAGAATATGAAGGTAGTAACTATAATCCCACAATTAAAGAGCAGCCGACATGACAGTGACAGCCGGAAATGGAATTTAGATTGCATTCAGATAAAAGCAAAATAAGTAATAATTATAACCTGGATACAAGCCTTTTACCATACGTATATCAATCAGTGTTAACATTTTACAAGCATCAATACTTTTGGTGGAACTCAAAGTATATAAATAACTAAAAATAAATAATGGAACAGATTGATATATTACTTGAAAAGTTAACAAGTTAGTGAAGTGAACAGTTAAGAATTAAGAGACAAAAAAATTAACTAAGAGTTTTAGTGAAACTAGAAGAAAAGACAGATCCCTATTTAAAATGAATACACTTGAAAACAGAGAGGAGGAATAATATATATTATTCACTGTTTCCTTGAGAATGAAGCAACTTCTACTAAACTACTAGATCTTTTTGTTTATTAGACTTAGACATTTTTTGACTAGATTAATGAGGAGGCTGGTATTGATAAACAGGATAAGTTGGAAATTAGCAAGGCTCCAAGTCTCCACTTTAGAATGTAGGAAAAGGGATGCAGTAAGGTGTAAACGAGATGACATTCAAAAAGATGTTTTGAAGATGAGAAAATAATTAAAAACCAAGTTACAAAATAGAAAACTAGCCTGCACTAGTGTCTGAATAAAGGCTATTATTAGAATAATGATTGATTAAACAATGTTATTAAAACAATTTTTTTAGTAAAAATCACCACCCTTTACTGTAGTTACAATGATATTATGATTTTTGAATCTACTACTATAATCCCACAATTAAAGAGCAGCCGACATGACAGTGACAGCCGGAAATGGAATTTAGATTGCATTCAGATAAAAGCAAAATAAGTAATAATTATAACCTGGATACAAGCCTTTTACCATACGTATATCAATCAGTGTTAACATTTTACAAGCATCAATACTTTTGGTGGAACTCAAAGTATATAAATATAAATATAATATTGTCAAAATTCCGTCAAAATTATCAAAATTCTAGTGGAAATTTATTTATTATTATATAAAATTTACAGAAGAATAAGAAGTAAATCTAAATAAAAATGACGTGCTTTTATCCTAAAGACTGCGAACAATTTGCAGTATGTATGATGTTAGTGGCCCCTTGTACAAAAACGTGCTATGAAGATCCACCTATGTGCTATCCCTGCTTGCCACGATGTCCTTTGCCGAAGGTTATGTATTATTGTGAAAAAGCTGCGTGTTTCAAGGCCTCTAACTTTCTAAGAGGAAGATTGCTGTGATCCACCACTAAATTATAAGAAGATTGTGCGCAAGCACCTGCGCAAGCTGCCTGTTTCTGCATTCAAGCGCAATGAAATGCAGGACTAAGAGCAATCGAAGACGCTTGACACTGCGAATTTCCTATTTAGAAGCTCTCGTGACATAGTTGTCGAATGTGATTGTGCACGGACCCCGTAAAAGTCGGCGACCCAGCAAAAGTGTCACCCTGCACATCCAAACCGACACTCGGATGTTGTTTGTTCAAGAAGAAACCAATAAAAGTGTAGCTTGAGGATATGTTAGATGACTAACAACGAAATTTCGTTTCCTACTTTCAATGTGAAACCAGAAAATAATTTAAATAAAAAGGATGACTGATTTTTTTTTTCCCCAAAAAGGGCTTAACGTCAGGCAAGCGGGCGGTTGTAAAAACTAAGCCATAACTATTGCAACATGCAACATGTTGTGCTGACCCTATATAATGTAGGATAAGGGCAGGAGGAAGAAGATTTTCATAAATGGAGATCAGCAGATCTTATCTTTATGCTATATATAAAAAAATAGCGCATCGTTTACTACTTATTTTAATAATTATGTGTGTGATTGAACGTTTGAAATCTGAAAATATAACCCATTTCAAGACTATACTACAATTTAGATAAGTTATTATAAAACATACTCCATTAATAATAGTGTTTATAAAGATAATACAAATCAACTGTCATTATCATGTATTATAATGGATCATTATCGTTTATTTTAGTTTATTGGAATTTTTTATTGGTGTCGCTCATATATATGTGTAGAGTTTAAAAATAGTTGTGTGAAATTGGAATACTTTGTAAACTATGTTGTAGTTGCCCATTAATTACTACCTTTTATTGTCACTGTTGTAGTGTGTGGTGTCGCACCAGAATAGCACCACCCCATCTCCTCCCTTGGGTGTCGTAAGAGACGACTAAGGGATAGAAAGAACGGAGGATGGGCAGCAGCATCTTTCCGTGAGAGCATCACCAACTGCGAATACTGCGATCGCCAACCCGCCTGCCAAGCGTGGCGATTATGGCAAAACCCCCCCCTAAAATGACAGATACACACAGGCCCCGGCCCCTAGTCCCCGGCGGCCCCGTTCGTGGTGGTCACGGTAGCAGCCACATAAGCGACGGGGCAGGGGGTGCGAAGAATCCCCGGGTTCGGATTCGCTACCAAGAACGACGACCTTTGGCCCTGGCAACATACAATGTCAAGACACTGCGGACCAACGAGAAGTTGGAGGAACTGGAGGAAGTTTTGAGCAGACTGCGATGGGATGTTGTGGGGTTATCTGAAGTCCGAAGACAGGGAGAGGACTCAATAATCCTAAATTCCGGAAATCTGCTCTACTTCCGGGAGGGCGACCAACTGTCCCAAGGTGGTGTCGGGTTTCTCGTTCACAAGTCTCTTGTGAACAACGTTACTGAGGTGGGGAGTGTTTCGACTAGGGTAGCGTACCTAATACTCAAAATTACCAAACGGTATTCGTTGAAGGTCATTCAGGTTTACGCTCCGACTTCGACACATCCTGACGAAGAGGTGGAAGCCATGTATGAGGACATCTCAACAGCCATCCACACTTCTAAAACCCACTTTAACGTTGTCATGGGAGACTTCAACGCAAAGTTGGGGAAACGTAGCGGCGATGAGTTGAGAGTGGGGCAATTTGGGTTCGGAAATCGGAACACCCGAGGCCAGATGCTGGCCGACTTCATGGAGAAGGAGGACCTGTATATGATGAACTCCTTCTTCATGAAGCCAGAACAACGCAAATAGACTTGGATTAGTCCCGATGGTGCCACCAAAAATGAGATTGACTTCATTATGTCGACCAAAAGACAGATATTCAATGATGTCTCTGTGATCAATTCGGTGAAAACTGGGAGTGATCACCGCTTAGTAAGAGGCACATTGAATATCAATCCAAAATTGGAGAGGTCTCGACTGGTGAAGTCTACGCTCCGACCTGCACCCATACAGATCCAAAACCCGGTAAACTTTCAACTCGAATTGCAAAACCGCTTCGAATGCCTCGGTGACTGCGTTGACGTGGACGAGTATAATAACAGGTTCGTGGAAGCTGTTCAAACGGCCGGGTCTAAATTCTTCAAGGCCAGCCGTTCAAAAAGAACCGGAAAAATCTCAGATTCTACTCTCAAATTGATGGATGTGAGACGTCAAATGACCCTTCAGTCCCCGGACGATGCTTCCCAGTATAGGCAGCTAAATAGACAGATCTCCAAGTCCTTGACTCGCGATATCCGCCGCCATAACACAGACTGTGTAAAGGCGGCTATAGAGCGTAACAAGGGCTCTAAAGTATTCGCACGAGAATTGTCTATTGGGCAGAGCCAACTGACGAAGCTGAAGACCGACGACGGCAGGGTCGTTTCGTCTAAACCCGAACTTTTGAGGGAAGTCGAGAAGTTCTACGGACAGCTATACACGACCACACGGGCACCTGTTAACAACAAGGCTAAAGACCCAAGAGCCAAATTAACCCGACACTACACCGTAGATATCCCAGACGTCAGTCTGTACGAGATTAGTGTGGCCCTTAAACAGCTTAAAAACAACAAGGCGCCGGGTGATGATGGAATTACAGCCGAGCTTCTGAGAGCTGGTGGTACTCCTGTGCTTAAAATCCTCCAGAAGCTATTTAATTCCGTCATCCTCGATGGCAAAACGCCGCAGGCCTGGCACGGAAGTATAGTGGTGCTGTTCTTCAAAAAGGGCGACAAAACCCTTTTGAAGAACTTTAGACCGATATCACTTCTGAGCCATGTTTACAAGCTGTTTTCAAGGGTCATCACGAATCGTCTCGCGCGCAGATTTGACGACTTCCAGCCTCCCGAACAAGCCGGATTCCGAAAAGGTTTTAGCACCATAGACCACATACATACGCTGCGGCAGGTTATACAGAAGACGGAGGAGTATAACCAGCCACTATGCTTGGCGTTCGTGGACTATGAGAAAGCCTTTGATTCGATCGAGACCTGGGCGGTGCTTCAGTCTCTCCAGAGGTGCCACATTGATTATCGATACATCAAAGCGTTGAAGTGTTTGTATGAAAACGCCACCATGTCAGTCCGTCTCCAGGATCAGAACTCGAAGCCTATCCGACTGCAGCGGGGAGTCAGACAAGGCGATGTCATATCGCCGATGCTGTTCACTGCTGCGTTGGAAGATGTCTTCAAGCTTCTGGACTGGAACGGACTGGGCATCAACATTAACGGTGAGTACATCACTCACCTTAGATTCGCAGATGATATCGTAATCATGGCTGAAACCATGGAAGACTTAAGCCATATGCTTGATGGCCTCAATACAGCTTCCCAAGGAGTAGGTCTCAAAATGAACATGGACAAGACGAAGATCATGTCTAATGTCCATGTCGCACCTACCCCCGTAACAGTTGGGAACTGTACTTTCGAAATTGTTGACGAATACGTCTACTTGGGTCAAACGATCCAGTTAGGCAGGTCCAATTTCGCGAAAGAGGTCACTCGTCGAATCCAACTCGGATGGGCAGCGTTCGGGAAGCTCCGTAAAATCTTTTCGTCCCAAATACCGCAGTGTCTCAAGACGAAGGTTTTTAACCAATGTGTGTTGCCAGTGATGACATACGGAACGCAGACGTGGTCGCTAACTATGGGCCTTATGAGAAAGCTCATGGTCGCTCAGAGAGCAATGGAGAGGGCTATGCTCGGAGTTTCCCTGCGAGATCGAATCAGGAATGAGGAGATTCGCAGGAGAACCAAAGTAACCGACATAGCCCGGATGATTGCAAAACTGAAGTGGCAGTGGGCTGGGCACATAGCTCGAAGGACTGATGGCCGTTGGGGCAGAAAAGTCCTCGAATGGCGACCGCGTACCGGAAGACGCAGTGTTGGTAGGCCCCCCACAAGATGGACCGATGATCTGGTCAAGATCGCCGGGATAGGTTGGATGAGGGCAGCGCAGGACCGATCATCGTGGAGATCTTTGGGGGAGGCCTTTGTCCAGCAGTGGGCGTCTTCCGGCTGAAATGATGATGATGAATCTACTACTAAATTCATACAATAACTAGACAATTGAACATATATATTTTACCTGTTCTTGTGTACGATCAAACAATCTACGTAATTGTTCTTTACGTTTCCGTTCATGTTCTGCATCATAATGGTAAGTTCTCTTCTCTCCATTGACCATGGTCACTGAATTGGACCATGGATTTGTCTTCACCTATTAGAAACATTAGAATTTTTTGAATAGGTTTTTTAATAATTTTCAAGTTATAAGTTATATTTAAATGATGCAAAACGGACTCGTTACCGGTACACCAGCGCCTTTTGTGGCACTTGTCACAATAGGACTTGTTTTCCACTCATTGGAGTTAGTAATGTTCCCACCATAAGTATGTGAATGGAGCATATGGTTGTCACTAAACCATTGTTCATTTTGCATCTTGAGATACATGTCTAACTAACTTTGTGTTGCTGATTGAAAATATAGTGTGACTGCATTCAAGACTATATTGTTCAGTGAGATGATTATACATAATAGGACTTTCAACACATTAAACACTTACTTTACTCAACGTAGCACATATTCCATAATATCTCTCCTTCAAATCTTCAATACTCCTATCTCTGAAAGCAGCCCGATCCCATCTGTCATGAATCACGATGAAGCGTAAATCAAACCGTTGACATAAATCCATCAAGTGATCTGTCTCAGCTTGACTCCAGTCCTCAGATTTAAGGTACTGGTTGTATTCTGATTCCGAGTATGATGGGATAGATACTTGCTGTAAAACAAATTGAATATTAATATATACACTAAAAATAATTTAATAAAAAACAAATACAGGATTAACATCTGTGAAGTTAAAATTCCCTATTTAAATATATATCCACTGTGATATTGATAACAACATTAAAAATTAGGTATAAAAAAAAACTAAGCTTTTATATTTAATAAAACCAAAAAGTAAAAAATAATTCTTAACATAGGAATAAAATTTCTAAGGAGAAAATTAATGTCACTGTTCTGAAAAGTGATGGGTATTTGTAAATGTTTTTATTAATTTAACAACATCTTCCAGCCCTTTTTTTAAGTTTAACAGCATCTTCTTCTGGTCATATATCACTAAAATCCTGCAGTTTTATTATATAACACCAGATGGTGTTTCAGAAGATGAAAAAAAAGTGTTAATGCTGATAAGGACTATGGGACAAAATTATTAATTTTGTGGACTGTCATCAGGTTTTGACAAGTCTAGTCCAAAAATTCTGTTACATAGATACAT